>JAODGE020028356.1:0-11001 GCA_027574965.2 Ecitophya simulans
AAATGAAGAAAAAATTATTAGCTTGGTTAAAGCTCTAGAAGGGCTAGGCCAATTTGGATAGGATGAATGTTTTTCTCAAAATATTCGACCTAACACAAAAAATGTAAATAGGAAATAAGAAAGAACAAAAAATTTAAATGAGAATTGAAATAGATTTGAAAGTCAAAAACCAATTCGTTCCCGTAATAACATTAAAAATTTAAGTCTTTAAATGAGGACAGTAAAATAATGTGAGAGAGACAAAATAGACCGAAGCCAAATATAACAAATATAACAATAACAAAACAGAAGATGCACCAATATAACAAACAACCAAACTAAACAATGCTGAGAATAAGTTAAAAATGGCCGACTTACGAGGGAGATCTACTAAACTATGATACAAACAGAAGAGAAGTTACTGATTTGCGATTAAATTCTGTACAAGTTCTTCTCCGTTTTAGGATTTGAGTTTGTCACCATTTGGCAGATACTTTGCAGAGTTTATTGACCGCGTCCAAGCTATTACCCTGTGTTGAATGGGTTGATGCGACCAGAAAGCGAAGACAAATTCGTTGCGCTGAATACGAAACACTCGAAATGGAAACGCGCAACGATGATATATTATGGACGTTATTACGCGTTCGCAGCGATCTGAAAAATAACTAGTCGAGCATCCCCGAGCTTCGCAGACCGCATCAGCGGGTTGCATGCTGTAACATACCCTTAAGTGCTATGTTATGTTACAATTGCTTTTATTGCAAAATTGCGCATGAAAACACGGAGAAATCTACACGTCTTCGATGTGTTACGAGTTAAAACACGATTAGGAGAGAAAGAAAAATATTGGACAGGTTTCCGATAATTCTGGGTGAGAAATTAGTATCAGACGTTTATAATTACTGCCAAGTCGTATCACGGCAAATTCGTATAATTCTGATGTTGATTGATGTTCCCATAATCAATTTAAATGTTTAATTTAAAACGAATTTGTGTGGAAATAAAGGGCGTGATAAAGAGAAAATTTCGACTGAGTAATTACGAGAAAACTTGGCGCTGGAAATATTTAATTGTCGGATTTATGGTCATGGCAACGTTTTGTCGCGTCGGATTTGTCCGCAAACGCGGAAAATTAATTATAGTTAGTTCTTCACCGTCCAGTGCGCCCGGCAAACATCCGAATTTTATAGTTTGGTCTCTTTCCTTTTTATTAAATCCAAGGAGCACCGATAAAAACCAATTGCATCGCTTCTAAAAGTCGGATTAAACTTTGGTACAAAAAATGTAATTTAAGAGAAAATTTGTAAAATTGAAAATACGGAGAAGCCGTAAAATATAAAAATTTGTGCGAAGAATTGAAAACAGACGCGTTTGGATTTACACGCGCAATGTTAATCCGGATTTATGAGTAAATCGTGAACTTTTGCGATTTGTGCTTTCGCTGTACATTTTACGATGCTGAACTTCGGAAACGACAAGCGCGACATGCTAAAACAGCGCGAACAATAAAATCTCTAATGGCAACTGTAAAAATGAAACGTTTAATGGTTACCAATGTAAAAACGGTGATAACGAAACCAAAACTTAGGCGGAAACATAAGTCCAAACATGATAAAATTTAATAAACCTACTAAAAGAACTGTCTGCACGTAGGCAACACATACATCAATGTCAAACTGGTTGAATAAATATTTCACTTACAGATGAGAATAAGTATGAGTAGGACTGTTGTGAAGACGGCAACTCCGATGAACATGACATACAAATCGGATGTGATGTTATCAATTGTGCCACGCCCATCGACTAGCATTGGTGGTAGAAGAAAACCGACAGCGACACCTAGCTGCAAATACAAAGTAAACTCATTAATAAACATACATCGGATGGAGACATTTTCGGAACATTTTTGCTAATTTCTTTTATTTTTCAACAAAACATGAGAACGATATTAAACGTCGTCATTTGCTGTGGTGTATTAGTGGGTTTTGGGTCGACTACAGGATCGTTCATGCATGAATCCCGTGCCACGAGCAGAGAACGAATGGGAATCGTAAATTGCCAAAACTGCCTGCTATTCCCATCTCCGGGGAGGATCATAATATGGACGATAACATAAAATTTATACGGCATATACTTGATAAATAAATGTGCCATTTTAAAACGCATCAACCCCGCACCGAGAACGCAACGAGTTTCTTACTATCAAAACTATATCATGCGACAACAATATGTAAATATTCCCAGCATAAATTGTAAAGTGCCCTTTACAAACCAATTTATTACCGAACCAAAAGCACCTATAGTAGAACGATGGCAAAACGAGAGCAAAATTTAATGATGAGAACTGCCTTCAACAACTATTACTGGAGTTAAGCCCTAGCGAGCGAGCACTGTGAGACTTCGACATAACCTCAAATATGGGCTGTATAGGCAAGAACTCGAGCGACAACGCATAAATTCGAAACGGCCGAAGAAACGAGCGCAGCCATGCGGAAGTTGGAAAGTTTATATCGTTGTTCATAGTTTCGGGCAAATATGTAGAAGTTTGCCTTCTTTTGGACTTTTCACGCCATTATTAACCGGAAAAATGTTTGAAGGTTAAATATGCAAATTTGCGTGTTTGCTAGATGTCGCAATAAAAACCTCGAATGGGCAGTACAGAGCAGCACTAATTTAAATATATGTAGATTTTCTGTTCATTATCTAAATCGGATGTCGCCACTTCAACCGGTGCTATTTACCTAACCTATGATTAAAAGTATTGAACTTTTTGAAACGGGCCTAATACTAGATAACATTAATTTGGACGCATAGTTTTATATTTCCAGCAATACTCCGTGTTGTGGCACGAAATTAAGCGTTTGTCCTTCCCAACTTTCAGGTAGTTTTAATTCTAGTTGCGCTAAGGGTGCAACATTAGTCTACACCTTAAGCGTTTAATCTCGGCGAAATTTACGCAGGCGTCCTTTAATTTCCTCACGTTTGCAATTCACGTGCCTGGCACGCGAGCAATGCTCCTGGATCGAGACGAGAGCGGCGAGGGATAATTAAAACGGCAGAAAATTTGTATTAAAAGATAGGAGAAAAAAAAATAGGTGCAATTAAAAATCGGCAGCAAATAATTAGAGTAATGACCAGGAACTTTCTCTGGAAAAATGCTCGCCGCAAAAGGCGAGAGTGCAAACGTGCGGGGGCAAACATGGAAAACGTAAATTAAAGGTGCAAGGTCGGGGAAAGTTCGACGAAATTGCGTCGACCGCACCAGAAAAGTGAATAGCGAGAATAAAATGTGCAAGGAAAACGCTAAATCAGCATGTAAATGGAAAAGAGGAAAGACGAAGAAAAAAAAGAAAGCAGAAAGAAAATTCATGATGCAAGGAATATAAAAGCAATTGAGGTGAGTTAATGGCGGGTGACGACATCAGCAGGTACATAAAAATTGACTTAATTTATTTATGAAAAAGTTAATTTGCTCAAAGTCTAAATTCAAAGCACGAAATGAGTAAAACTTTAATGCTATTTCTTTAAGACAATGTCATAACAAAATTATGTATAACGAATAAGTTAATAATTCTTAAAAGACTCGAAAACTTTGTGCCTTTAATTCTTGTATTGATAGACTAAAAGGTTATTTGAATAATGCCCTGCATAATATAGAATATCCAATCTCTAACAACCCAAAAAGTCTCGAGTCTAAGATAAAATTTATATTGATATTGCTCAGCAAATTTGCATTTACATTATATCAAATACCGCTCACTGCCTTCAAAATTTGTTCAATTTGAATTTAAATGCAAATGAATTTATAAAGCTCCAAATCTTCTAAATTATATAATTATCTTAATCACGTAGCAAATCATAAATTTGCAAATTGATGATTGGTAATGGTAAACTCAAACATATGTATCTTTATTTGTCAACATTTGTAATCTTTAACAATGATAAAAATTTATAAATTTTGTTCCTCAATTTCTTCAAATTTAAACCAACCGATTTCCAAAATAGTAGCATCGACAAATTGATCAAACGGTGGTAGGAGATAGTTAGCAATAAACATATTTGATGATACTTAAGAGACTTTTTGGTAAAAAAAACATCTTTTTCCAAACAATAACCCGCTTTTATTTTATTTTGACAATTGGACAATATATTGCTCATGACTTAATATTCAATCCAACGTTGATTTTTTTTTATCTTTCCAAACTTTTCACAACATTTGCATAGATATTAATCACTTTCATTCAATTTTACAGTTTTGTACTTTTTTCCCGTATGACTTTCTCAATTTAAACTTTCTCATACTTTTGCAACTCCAAGATTCCAATATTCCGGGTAATTTGATGCAGCGGAAAAAAAAACGAAGATAATTATGCGCAACGCACGCGTTGGCCTTCAAGCATCTGTGGACCACTTTGGTAATCACTAAAAGGAAGACAATTCTATGCGACTATTAGTGACGACGCAAAAGCGAGGAAAACGAAGTAACATAAAGGAAATTGGTTTTCGATAACGCCAACATGGCAAACCCTATGCTATAAGTGCGGGTCATGGTTGCCCCTGACCTAGAGGCTCACATTTTACGACATGCAGACAAGAAAAGCGTAAAATTTAAGTTTGTGCCATTAGGGTCCAAACAATAAATGAAAATATAGTAAATTTACCTGACATTCCAATTAGACGCCCCATATGTAAAAACAAAGGATTTTCAATTCTTAATATAAAAAATAATAATTGTTTACCCCATGAAAATAGTTTGTATATTTATAGGTTACTGAGCCGCCCGAGTGATTGAAAGGAGAGTTGTAGGTTCTGCCTCTTTAGCTGGCACCCGTGCCAAAAGTGGTGAACAATGACGCTCGACCCCTTTCAAGATGGCGACAGAACAGTAAAACTTCGAGTAGAGACATAAACTCGACGACGTTCCAAATTTCTGTCCAGTCGAGTCCGACACATCTATTTCTATTCGCTGTGCATTCTCCTCAGATATCCTCTGGAGAGGTCGTAAGAAGCGTGCACTAGGAACTTGGCTGTGACCACATATGGCCCGAAACGTTTGGCAAACGTGTCGCAAACGTATCAACTGTGGCGAATTTCCTCGGGCGAATTCCAACTTAAGCAGAGAAAGTTGTAAGGAGTAAAAGAAATGCTCGAATTCCGATACTCAAAGTATAGTGGAAGTCGATACTGTATTAACTAATCTGGTTTGCTGATATCTTTGCAGTGCTATAAAAGACCCTTGGAAAATGGGCGTTTCAAATATTTCCTTTCTCATTAGTCTATTTTTCTAAATAAAAACAAAAGTTGCAACTAAAAATCTTTGTATACTTGATATATTGCATTCCTTCGGTAATATTTCTACATTTTGGGTCGTATTTTAAATCAACCGACATCTGTCACTCGGTGATTTACGCGTTGGTGATTTTATTTTTACGCTTTACTCCGTTGTGTTTCATTCCTTCAAGGCGTTATCATTCCCAAGCCAGTAGCGACCCCAAACTGGCATTTTACCATTAACACAAACCAAATAAAAATAATAGACCAAAATATACTCAACTTGTTGCCTATAAATTAGGATTCAATATAATTTATTGTGAATTTAAAAAACATTGTTCTCTCTTTTTCAATTACAAAAAAACATAATTTAACCCTAAAAACGCTCGAGGCCATTAAAAATATTTAATGAACAGAAACAAAGCAAAATAGAAACAAAGCAAATAAGTGCAAAGGAAATCAACCGTTATCGGACTCATTAATTACAAACACGTTTTAAATTAATTAACGCACGTCGTTTGGCCTTTCATCGCAGAAAATTGAAATCGCGATACGGAAAATAAAGTTAGAATATAAAAGCCCTTAATTTCCACAATTTTTGAGCGGCGCTGTAAACTGAAATGCTGATTCTGCTTAATATCCCCTGAATTGCCCTTTTTTTAATTCTTCCCTTTACTTTATTCTGGTTTTATGCGATTTCTTTTTGTGGCATTTAATGCGGTCGAAGTTTCATAATCCGATTTGATAAGTTCCGTTCAAATGCGAAAATAATAAAAAAAAGTGCAAATGACGCCTTTGGTGCTTTGCCTTTTCCGTGCGACAAAAGCTTGTGTTCGAATGGTAAATCGATTAGAATAATATCTTCCAGATCGGCGATGACTAAGAGCTCCACGACGCTCACGGCACATTTGCTTTTCAGAACTAATCGACGGCCACGTTTGATTTCGTTTCGTTTCGACTATTCTCTCCTTTTTTTGTTGAGTATTCCGAGGCATTTAAAATGCGCGTGCGAATCGAAAGCACTATTTGAAAAAGTTTACGGATCATTTGCGACCGGTTCAATTCTTGATCACAAAGCACGACCAAAACCAAAGCAGAATCGTTTAAAACCAAATACAAGCGTGTTTTTTACGACTTGGAATATTTCAAGCAAAAATACATTTAAAACATTCAATCTAATTTTAAAAATTTCCTATTTTTGAAGTCAGATTTAAATTCAATAAATTAGTGAAATAATTTGGTAATTGAATATTTCAGTAGATGAAGGAAACATGAGGCGCCAAATGGTTCAGTCGCGATGCGATAAGGACCACTTCACCCAGGACGAAATGGTCTTCGAGTAGACAGACCGCACATTTTCACATTTGGAGCGCACGCCACTCCTTCTTCGTTGGCGAATTTCGATTCTTCGTCGATTTTTCTCACGTCGACTTCTAACCTTTGATATCTAACCGCAATCGTACTTATAGATTTTTGCCCATTCATCTGTGTTTCCATTAGCAACGATTCAAACATTTGCAATTTTTAATTCAATTCAATTCAAATAAGTTCATTCCACATCTAAAATAATAAAATCTTTTGTTTTTCTTGATATTTAACGATTATAAAAACCGTTAAAAAACTTATATTGTTTTTTATGGGGGTTTTATTTATAGAATGCTGATTTTCAATCTACTGAAAATAATGAAAGTATGCCAGCCAAGAATGGTTACGAGCCAGCTACGCATTACGAATTACAATCCAAAAGTCTGAAACGCAGTTTATATTCCGCATATATTTCGATCATTAACGTCCAAATAATCAAAGGATAATATATTTTGGATTTTATGCATGGATGATATCCATTCAAACATAATCCAAAAGACTGCATCATGCAACACACATAAATTAATTTGAAGTTGTGCATAATCAATATGATAACAATCAGGAACCAGCAGTTTTCCGCTGAATATATTAAATGTTTATCGATTGAACCAATTATGATAAAAATTATATAAATATCGTAGCGTAGATGACCCCACTTAGATTTCATTAACAAAGATTGCGACCCAAATCATTTTCATCGATCTTTTATTTGCAAAAGATTCATCGACGATATTGATGCTTTACTGGATTTCTGTTTTATTTTTTAATCAAAGACTTAACTTTTTCTTTGCACAAAATACTATCGTAGCCTTCAAATGTTCAATGTCTCGCCAAGTGCTGCGATGTCCATTAGTCCACTCTCTACAATATCGATGCGGCATTAGTAAATCACAGTTTTAACCCTGCAACTCCATACTGCGTCCAGTCCTCCCTCTGTTCAGTAAGTTAATGGCCGTCAATTTCGTCGATTTGCCAAAATTCCTCCAGCTATTCAGCCATCGACTCGATTTCAACCGAGCACAAAAATTCGTCTTGGATAGTTAGATAGTGATAGTTACATCATGATACCACTCACCACATCAAACAGCCATCAATTAGATTGTACAAGACTGGTTATGTTACATAATGCACTCCCAACCAGTCGTACGCATGTTAAAGTGCACATTATGTTCAATGTCAGTCAATTACGAAGGGCTCACAGCTGATAATGCGTTTGTTTCAAGCGGCTCGTTTGGAAGTAGGAAATCCGCTCGCGACTTGCACGAGCCAGCGACCATGCTGCTCGTTGTATCAATTTATCGATTCGAATGCGCGATAGCGTCAGGTTCGAGTGACAAACGTTAGGCGTGATATATCATTCGTAAAATCCGTTCCCCAGACGCAACTGACAACTGCCAACGACCGAAACTTGCAGGGTACTCTATCTCCAACAGAGGGTTACCTTTGCATCATTAATTGCGTTTGATTGTGGGCGTTAGTCATTAGGATTTATTGCTGTCGTTAATAACCTAAACCGAATTGCGTTCAATTTAAAATACATTAAAATGTGACACGTCTAACACAGCATTAAATTAAGCAAATTCTATGGAGTGAGCAATAAGTAATATGGGTTGTTTTTTCTTTGTTCGAATCAGCAAGTTTATTAATTAAGTATTTTTCGTTATTGTTAATATTTTGACCAGTTCGACTTGTTTGTCAATGCCCAAAATCAGCTGCTTAGATTATAAAAAGTTGAAGGTTACTAATATTATCAAACAAAAATGAGCAAGTTGTGGCGAGACAGATATTTAGTTGAAACGCCCATTAACAGCACAATATATCAGTGTGCATCACTAATTAATTTTACAATTATGTTACACCTAATGAATCCGAATGCAAATGAAAATTCCAGCTGTAATGACAAGCTTGAAACATGACCGAAACGAGGTCACAGGAGAATCACAGGCTTAGTTTACGTTATCATATTAACGGTCAGGGCTTTTCCACTCCTCTAGATTATCCTTTCTTTCTGTCTTTCTACCTTTCTGTACCACTACCCGACAGCCGCAACCTTCGTCTCATTGCTTTAACTCTTCATAATAACCTACCTAATGGCTACACAGATTACATCTAATTATAACCTTTCCACATGTTTTTATTGTATGCGTAAATTTACAAGCAAAAATAAGTTCAGATTAGTCCAATAAAAGGTAGACCATTTTTTTCACATCGCGTTTATAAATGTAATTTTAGTTATCTTTCGGTTGTGGTCGGAATTACTGCAGTTTTTTGCGAGAGTTTTGCGGGTGACATTGTGCATTTTGTAAATTTAGCAAATATTCGCTGCAACGTAGCTGACAAACGGGACTCTAATGAACTTTTAACGCCGCCAGCGTTGAAAACACGAAATGGCAACAACGCGAAACGCCGGATGCGTAATGGCGCACCGGATGTTGAACGTAATGAGTGAAATGTGTTGCATACCGTGCCCAAAATATCAATACCTGAAATAAAATTACAAACAAATTTTGACTTCATATTAGAAAACATGCTATAAATAATATATTAAATATTATAATACTAACATATAAATTACATATATTTTCAAAGTGTTGTGAAACTGTTTGCACTTGAATATTTTACAGAATGAAATTGTTTGTTATGCGTGGTGGTGGAATCTTTGCGGAAATGTGGAAATGTCATCGTAACGTTAGTATCACAAAAGATTTCATGAATAATTCACAACGTAAAATTGAATTTTCAGTGCAAACAAGACAAGAAGCCTTGCTTGCCCATCATTCTTGATTTTACATGTATATTGAAAAACAACTTGTAATATGAATTTAATATAATTAAATGTTTTACAATATTTATGTACATCATTTGGTTGTAAGTGCATCAGTCAAGCAAATTTATTTGAACATATAAAAATATTTAGATATGCAATAAATCATAATCGTTTAAACTAAACACCCATCTCACAACTATTTGCATAAGATTTGTGAACAATAAAACAACACTTTGCTCTACTAGATGTTCTCATCTCTATTTATTTTAAAATATCAACATGTCCAATATCATAAACATTTTATATAACAAATAAATTGAAAAATAAACGAATTCACTGAAAATATATAAAAAGCTTAACTAAAGAAAAGTTCAAATTATAAAATTTACGAAAAGCCGAAACTTTAAAATTAGACAAATTATACGGTTTAAACTATCTCTCATTTGTCAGTTTCAAGGCAACCCAAATCTCTTTATAAATACATGGCTCAGCCGCATTAAACAAGTAAATTGTAGAAGCTCTGAGCAGTCAATATGTTAATTCGATGACGACATTATGTAAAAATACTCCCCATGAAACTTCCCACTTGTTTCCGTTTATTTCATTCAGTAATTTTCCAATGCTTTTCTTTTGTTCGACCGTCATTCTCAACACGACAAAAGGTCTTTATGTGAGCGACGTATTCTAATGACAGTCTTAAACGCCGAGCATTTTCAACAAATGTTTTATGTCTTTTCCACACCTCCTTCTGCATGAAGCAAGTCACGTTGTCTATAAATTTGCTTCGAGGACATTTTCAAGATTGCAAAATTGAAGAAAAAGACAAATAGCAGAAAAGCTTGATTCTACACATTAGATAGATATGCGATAAAGAATGTCTCTAGCGCAAAAAAATAAATAAGATATTTGGCATTCCGAATGTGGAACAACTTTGGCACAAANGCACAAGAACCGATTGTTTTTCTCTCAATAAATGTTTAAACGATTCGACCTTTGAATTGCTATTACGAAGTTTTAGCATCTTTAACTCATTGTTAGCAGAAAAAAAGTCTAATAAAATTTAAAAAATATAAAACTAAAATTAAAGGACCAATTAACAATATTCCTGACATTAGTTGAGAAAATGAACGAAGTGAACCACATCAAGACTCACTATCAGTTCATGAATTCATTCATTGGAGCATTAATTTGCTCATTCATCGCACATAAATTGAATAATAACCGGAACCAACTGTACTGAGTTAACATCTCAATCGCTCACGTATATTTCACTGCCTCCATTGCTTCCATTGACTTCATTTATCTTGACGACCGTCGACGCTATTATAAAGTCAGTGCTTTATTTTATTAGTCTATTCAGTGTCTTCACAAATTCCAAAACTCCATAAACACAATTTGCGTCGATTCTTTCCTTCTTACCATTCGTCTTAATGTTTTTGTGTCATGTGTCATTATCTTGCACATGATTTTATATATAAAAAGTTTTAAAAAATGATTATCTTGCTAAAACTCCGAAACTGTTGATTTACACAATGCTTTTGCCAAAATATTCAATCTAACACATTCAATGTCTAAACGCTAAGAAAATTTCGAAACCATAAAACTATAAAACAAATATA
>JAODGE020028361.1:0-10042 GCA_027574965.2 Ecitophya simulans
ATGCCTCCACGAATCCTCCTACTTTTGATCTCTTCCGCTTCTCCATCGTGGTGGAAGTGGGAACCTCGGTTGGTAGCGTAATGTTAGCTTTGGCCGGCGCTTTATAAGAATCTTCGAAGTTATCTCAACTATCAAACCGAGTTTAATTTTCCGCACCGATTTTACGCTCCCAAGCAATTCATAAAATACCTTGTGAATGGCGAACGGGTTGACTTTAATGAAATCACTCTCATTCACTTTCTTTACAACGAGGAACCGGGGTCAAGCCGCCGTCTTCACCGTCGCAGTCTTAATTTGGGAGTTCCGCGCGCTCCCCTGCGCCGCATCATTTTTGGCAAAACTTGACTTTTCTTTAGAAAGGGGGCTAACGAGTCCATACGATTCCCAGGAGTAGGGCAGAACTGAAGGTCACCTGCCTGGTACGTGGAGGCGACCGTTCGCGACTCACTTTTGCAGAGCCATTCATACATCGGCACAGTACATTAACACCTTGGATTTTGCGGCTGATATATCCCACGCAATGCGCATATTGCGATACGAGATAACCGCTAAGCACCGCGTAGTCACAATCTACGCGCACAGAAACAAGACTCACAGTAGTGTTAAGTCAGTGTCAAGTAGTTAACACCCATAAAATATGAAATTACCATTATAGATTTTGGACGGGTACTAACTCAACTTAACGAAACGGAAAACTACAAGGTTGTAGTCAAGCGTGATAAAACAATCTCTAGTGGATGATGGAGCGGCAGTATACAATGTTGTGTTGATAATTGACAACATGGGTAAGTTAGGATAACACTGGTAAAATTAATACAATCATAAGCGTTTGCCATATTAAATTAATTAAAAACTCTTTTAATAAAATTTTCCATTGTTTCAGAAGTGACTTGCTCGAACAATTAATATAAAATGATTTTAACTCTCGAGGTTATTGTCGCATTTATATTCTTGTAGAATTCATTATATACGTAAACCGACTTATTTGTAATAAATTACAAATTTCAAACAATGTAGCGAAAAGCACTTTTAATTTTAAATGAGATACCAGTAAAGTAATCGCTTACATGTCCAAGTAACTCCCCGACACTATTTCTACAATTATCTAGCTTACCAACGTATATGTCGTTGTAGATAACATTAGCAAAATCGAGTTAATCTTAAAATTTGTCGGGAGCCAGACAAAACAATTGTAAACAGCTCAATAAGAATATGCAAGTCGCAAAGATAAAATTTTTATCACATAAATCCAATTATCAATAAGAAAAACAACTTCAGAGGTGAAATTAAGATAAATACTTGATATTTCGAAAGTATTATGGTATTATGTTGTTGGTGATTGTTTAAAAATGGTAACCAATTTTAGAATTTAATGCGGTAATGTCGTTAATATTCGTGCAAAGGAAGAACCGTGCTGTTGCATTCCATTGTGCTACTGTTGTTCGTGTAAAGAAATACATCAATATTGTCCACATTGTGATCTTCATCTGGATTCTTACACCAACGAATGTAAATAACAAATTAAAATAAATAATTTAAATGATATTTCTCAATTCCAAGTTTCCAACACCCTGTATTCACACGTTTGCAACACTCAGTAAATATTTGTGAATTTGACATCCGACAGCGCTCGACGTCCGATTCCTAGCGTCATGCAAATGGTTGAGATAGTTTAGATTAAATTTTAAAATGCGTCCAACGACTGAGTAATCAGCAGCATTATCAAAATGATGAACATCTTTATCCTTCAATCATTTAAATCCGTACTGATTATTAATGTCAAAATACATTAGTTCTCTTACAGCCTTTATAGCGTCAAATGTTGACATCTACTTATTGTTAGCTTTTGCTACACTAACTCAATCCTCTAATACTGCTTTCAATAGACAAAATTAGCAAAACTCAGTTTGTTATCACCGGAAATTTCATGATAAAACTTCAAGCTGTGTTTAGTATAGTCAGTATAGTTTTGCGAAGTTAAGGGTGAACACTGTTTTCAAGAACTGTTCTCCCACAAAGTGTTGAATCAAATCTAACTAATTTATGTAGTATTGGTTATAATAATTACATTTTGGCAAAATTTGTAAAACGTAAGTTATTGTTAATGACAGATTAATGTTAATCAATTCCTCATTACAATAGTGTATCTGGTAACACTACAAGTACTACTATCAACGTTACACTATGCTGCTACGTCAATGCTAACAAGCCAACAAGTCTCTGCCCTGATGGATGAAGTAAGGTCAACAGTTTTCAGTGCTGCCACCAATGAAGAAGCTGCTATGATTATGACTGGTATCAATCTAGCTGATAAGGTGTTATGCAAGTTTAGACTGCAATTGAAAAAAGTATGACTATTTTTGTTTCTATTTGTTTAATTAACAAGTTTGTTGTTAGTTAATGTTTAATTACAACTTTATATAATTTTAGGCTACAGCAATTGACAAAAAAGTTTATTTGGAAATCTGTATTGGACATGTTTTAAGTCTTCGTAAGATTCTGCAAAAACTTTCTTTAAAAGATGGTTCAGGAATGGAAGCTAAATGGAGGAAGCAAGAAAAATTAAAAAATAACATACAATGGCTAGATCAACTGTCTGTGTTTAAAGAGCAGATAAAAATGCATGATAAAAATGTTGATGCTTTTGTCGATGATGCTTTTTTGCTTCTACAGTGACGCATAAAGAATGTTCTTAAAATGCAAGAAGCTCTTAAATTAGAGGTCATATTTTGCGGCGAGTTTATTGTTCGGAAAAGCGAGAAAGAGCTTGTAGAATTCAAGTACTTTAAACTCCCATAACTGAAATCTTCCATCAAACCAACATCAATAAATGGTTTGAGACTGACCTTAAACTTAGCATTAAGAAACAGTTAGAAGAATTTCAAGAACGCGATAGTGGATGGGCACTAAACGCAATTGTTAGATTACTTTCAATATTAACAATTTTAATCCAATGCGTCATGGCGGTTCTTCCTATATTCAGCTGCCAGCGTACATTGCTTAACAGAATGAATGCATCAATGTCGAAAATTTGAACAATGCATGTTTTGTCTGGGCAGTGCTCAACATCCTGTTGGAAAAGAAAAGAATGCTTCTAGGTGTAGTAGTTATCCCAACTACCGCGTCCACCTCAACATGAACAATATTGTTATGCTTATGACTCTCAAACAAGGTCAGAATAACATTTCCATCAATGTTTACATTTTGAAGAAGATGAAGGAAGAAAAGTTTCATGTGGTGCCATGCTATTTGACCAAACATAAATGAGACAAACACATCAATTTACTACTTATACTAAATATATACATCAGCGACGTGAAACCTCCATTAAGCCTCTGAACGATGATGCTGCAAAAGAAATGTCAATACAATATCATTATGTTTGGATTAAGAACTTCAGGCACCTGATATCATCACAGTTTTCTTTAAATGCACACAAAAAATACATTTGCGATCGTTGCCTGTATTACTTCTATCAAGAATCGCAACTTATTGAACATTCCAAGCAGTGTAAAATAATGAATGAGTGTTCGATCAAACTGCCAAAGGAGGGATCGTATGCGGAATTTAAAATTTTTAACCACAAGGAAAAGGTACCGTTTGTGGTGTACGCCGATCTGGATAGTTTGTTGCTACCCACTGAAGACAAAATCAAGTACCAGCGCCGGAAAGCTTGCAGCATCGCCTACTACGTAAAGTGTTCATATGACTGTTATGCACCAGTGCACACTTAAGTTGAATTGTACACTTTTCTCAACCGATAGACGTCTGGGTAACCCGATACCCTTATTTACCACCTGCCTCAAATTTGTATATATAGCCGTAATATTCTAGAATAAAAGTTAGTCTTAAAGCAAACAATCTTGTCTTGTTGCCCACCTCGCATCGACCACACTTCGCCGATTTGATATGACGATTTTTTTATCGTTTTACCGATCACATACCAGCAAAGATTGCACTAAATTGTTTGTGCAAGAGATGGCTTTGCTTGCTGAAATTCTGCAGCCGGTGTTCTTAAACAAACTTGAAGTGAAACCTCTGAGAACAAAAGAACAATATGACTTTAATAACGCTACCGCGTGTCACATTTGTGAAAAGACATTTGCGCAGGATGACGTAGAAGTTTGCGATCATAATCACCTAACTGGAAAATATCGCGGTCCTGCTCATTCCAATTGCAATATGAATTTTAGAGACATTGACCGGAACATTATGATTCCTGTGGTGTTTCACAACTTCATCATAACCACGATTCGCATTTTATTATTAAGAATTTGGCTTTGGATATTAAAGGTGGAATAGATTTATTACCAATTAGTAAGGAAAAGTACATAAGTTATACAAAGTATTTAGCAGACAATAAGATTAAATTTCAATTTATTGACTCGTACCGCTTTATGGCATCTAGTTTAGATAAATTATCAAAGAGTTTACCCGCGTATTCTGAATTGAGATCTCAGTTTAGCTACTTAAATGAAGAACAATACAGTCTGTTAACTCGGAAAGGAACATTGCTCAGTGATATCTACATAAATTTCTCCTTATTTGTTTGTTGTCTTTACTTTTTTGTTCGTTGTTTCTGTTTTCACTGTAGTTGCTTGTAGTGGATAAAGGAATTGATCAGCATCTGGTTCTTGAAATGAGAACATTACTGTCTTTTGTCAGCACTGCGTTCTAGTCCTAATGTATGTCCAATCTCATGCAATAGTGTTGGAAATAAATGTTCATAATCGGTATAATCTTATTGATCAGTGATATCTAAATGATTTTCTACTTTTTTGTTTGTCGTCTCTACTTTCTTGTCTAAATCCATGCTGACTAACTTTTAATTGATCAGGCGTTGCAGAAGCAAAACTTCATTTAAAAGTCGTACTATCATTTCCGCTATTATCGCGCAAGTAGTAAACTGTTGGATTGGAAACTTTTATATCTCGAACGTAAAATAGTTTCACTGACTATTGGTGTATTCCTTATTGAAAGCTGCCTTCTGTTTACTTATTCTCACTTCATAACCTATCTTGATCTTTCGCTTCCCACCTATTTTAAGCTGAGTTTATGATGTTTGCAATACTTCATTCTCATTGTGTTTATCTATATCGCAAGATCGCATTCTAATTGTTCGATGCAGTGTGGTATTGTATTCATTTTATATAGAATGTCATAGTACGTGAATTCCCCATGCGCCGGGCTTATCTTTGGGGTGCAAGTCGCATTTCAATTGTCCGATGTAGTGTGGTATTGTAGTCGGAAATTATTTTATCTAGAATGTCGTAGTACATGTATTTTCCACGCACTGGGCTTATCTTTGAAAGCGCAAGTCTAAGTGTACTTTGAAAAACAGTCAATCACTACTAGCACATATTTAAAACCTTGGAATGCAGATATAAACTTGATGGTGCAAAGCAAGTTTTAGGTCGTGCTTTTCCTCCAAGCCGTGTTAATTATACGGGAGTGACCGAAATTCATATGAATTCTAATGAACGTTGGTGCATGGCCATGTGCCTAGATTGCGACATACGCGTTATGAGGCCGTCATGTATCCTTTCCATTTTCATCGTACAAATATGACCGACTACGATCTTTGTGATAATGATATCAATGGAATTCAATTGTTTTACGGACGTAAAGCAATAAAAACACCTACTATAAAAACTACATTCAGCACAACTTCTACCACTACTCAAAAACCGTTAACAACGAATACCGATAATATGAATACAGAAAAACCTCCAGAATTATGTGCAGCAAGCATGACTCCAATATTTCTAATTGTTAAGAATAAAATGTACATAATATATAAGAAGTGGTTTGGGCTTAAAAGTCTCCATAATTAATTCGTGATTGTTTGGTTGATCTTCTTGAATTTAACGAATGTAACGCCGTTTATCAAAGTCCTAATGGAACGACAAATTTTTTATCAATGGTAGCATATATCGTTACACTCGCGAATTGAAACCGATAAGTGTTTTATTATACTCGAAGGCAAGCAAATACTTGCAGCTGCCAAGTGCGGTTAACACCAATCCCGGTAGAACGCTGCTGTTTTACGGAAATAATTTTTACTGTGAAATTAATAAATGCGATTACAAGGAAGTAAGTTTTTGATTATACGAGCACTGATGTCCTGTCATTGTCGGTGCGTTTTAGCCATATTATTTGTTGCACTAACGGTAAATTGTATTTCATTATTAATAATATTTATTTGGAATATGATGAAATTGAAAAATAAGTTGTTAAAACCGATAAATTTGACTTATCATTGTTTAATATAGAATGCTATGATTTAAGTTTATTTGAGAGAATAAAAAAAAGCTTTAAAAAATTAATGGCACAAATTAATCATTATCAATATACCTTATAAATTGTAATGGTTTTAATATAATAATATATAATTTTTAACATTCGTATAGTGAGTAAGAATTAGCGATTGCACCAATGAATGCAACGTTGAGTTTTAAAGTAGGGAATGACCATATTATCCACCGGCGGGATAAGCATATGCAAAATAAGTAAGTATGAATGAAATGTAAAAAAATTTATTTTCAACTGGGGTCAAAGAGTGGGAATTTCTCACTTACTTCATTTCCATTTTTGTATTTCTGGTTTATTTTGCATTTAACATTTGAGCGATGGGTAAGTCCCCAAATAACTTCTAATACTTATTTGAATATTAATAATATTTCTTAAATTATAGATGTCACGCATAAATTTTATATGGGGAAGTTTGTGGGACGCTTTCCCGAGAGGAAAGACGTTATAAGTAATATAGTTTTATTTGTTTCCCACAATTGAATTCTATTTATAAGGCGGTGTAACCGTTTTTTGCAACCACGATGCGGCGATGATATTTATCGCCGGTCGCCCCCAAGCTGCGGGAGAGTTGATTTGTTTGTAAATAAAACACAAAACAAAATTAATAATGCATTTTTTTTTAATTTTTCCTTCGTTCTTCTTCTTTCAGCGAACCATCATGCGTTCGACATTTTTAGTTTAAACTAAAATAAATGATTTAAACTGATTTCAATGTTTTTTATTTGCCATTTTTTACAATTTTAGGTTTATTTCTTACAGTAAATATTCAATTCAATTCAATTCAATTCAATTCAATTCAATACATATTAATTCATTTATCTCCTGAAGGTCCTAGTTACAACTGCATTGATATCGTGATATAATTTAGACTTGTGCATTAACATAATTTTAGTCAGTGCGTTAACATTTTCAGTAGATTTCAGATTTTGAATATAGTTGTAACAATTCATTAATATTTTCAGCCATAGAAACATTTTTTGAATTATGCTCAACTGCATGCACAATTGAGTTATAAAATAAAGTAAACTTTGTTTTATCAAAATTTTTTAACTGTATGAAAATCACATTACGGGCATCCATGAAATTATTGAAATCGGTTTATTTAATTCCATTTAATTCAAAAATTCTAGCGACAATTGTGTTATCTTTAACCGTCATCTACCGAGAAACAAGCCAACAATTTATGTTTTAATCATAAAGAATTACATGTACCACTAGTAATGTGTAGCAAAAATAATGTTAAGATGTTAAGAATGTTAAGAATAATAATGTTAATAATCATTTGTTTTACTTTTTCGGAAAATGATAAAATTTATGTAATGGTGGAATAAAAAATTATTATTAAACCTAAGCAAGTAAATTATTTATTAACGTATAATTTTCAATATATGTTAACAATATTAAAAAAGTAGAGAAACAACCAAAAAGTAGAAACAACGAACAAAAAAGTAGAAATTCATTTAGATATCACGGAGCAATGGGATTATTCCAATTATGAAAATTTATTCCAAACACTACTGCATGAGATAGGACATACATTAGGACTAAAACACAGTGCTGACAAAAAAACAGTAATGTTCTCATTTCAAGGACCATATTCTGATCAATTCCTTTATCCACTACAAGCAACTACAGTGAAAACAGAGACAACGAACAAAAACGTAGAGACAACAACCAAGAAAGAGGATACAACGAACAAAAAAGTAGACAACTAGTTCTCAGATTAAAACTACATTAAAATCCATTATTTTAAAATCGCAAGCAACAAATGGAAAAAAAGAGACAACAAACAGAGATATTGAAACAACTGCTGACATACGAAAGACAACCGTTGAAAGTATAGGGATTGATGTGTGCAACAATGAACAAGAGATGGTATTAATGCTGTTCTATTCCTTTATCCACTACAAGCAACTTTAGTGAAAACGGAAACAACCAATAAAAGTAGAGACAATAAACAAAAAAGTAGAGACAACAACCAAGAAAGTAGAGACAACAAACTAAAAAGTAGAAATTTATTTAGATATCACTGAACAATGGGATTATACCGATTATGAAAATTTATTTCAAACACTATTGCATGAGATTGGACATACATTAGGACTAGAACACAGTGCTGACAAAAAGACAGTAATGTTCTCATTTTAAGAACCATATGCTGATCAATTTTTTTATCCACTACAAGCACCTTTATTGAAAACAGAGACAGTGAACAAAAAAGTAGAGACAACAAACAAAGAAGTAGACAACTAGTTCTTCAATTAAAACTACAGTAAAATCCATTATTTTAAAATCGCAAGCAACAAATGGAAAAACGGAGACAACAAACAGAGATATTGAAACAACTGCGGACATACGAAAGACAACCGTATAGGAATTGATGTGTGCAACAACAAACAAGAGGTGATATTAATGCTGTTCTATTCCTTTATCCACTACAAGCAACTACAATGAAAACAGAGACGACAAACAAAAAAGTAGAGACAACAACCAAGAAAGTAGAGACAACAAACAAAAAAGTAGAAATTCATTTAAATATCACTGAGCAATGTTCCTTTCTGAGTTAACAGACTGAGATCTCAATTGAGGATACGCGCGTAAACTTTTTGCTAATTTATCCAAATTAGATGCCATAAATCGGTACGAGTCAATAAATCTAAATTTAATCTTATTGTTACTAAATACTTTGTATAACTTATGTACTTTTCCTTACTAATTGGTAATAAATCTATTCTACCTTTAATATCCGAAGCCAAATTCTTAATAATAAAATGCGAATCATAACCACTAAAGTTGAAAAACACCACAGGAACCATAATGTTCTGGTCAATGTCTCTAAAATTCATATTGCAATTGGAATGAGCAGGATCGCGATACTTTCCAATTAAGTGATTATGATCGCACACTGTTACGTCATCCTGCGCAAATGGCTTTTCACAAATGTGACACGCAGTCGCGTTATTAAAGTCATATTGTTCTTTAGTCTTCAGAGGTTCCATTTCAAGTTTGATTAAGAACACTGGCAGCAGTTTCAGCAAGCGAAGCCATCACTTGTACAATGGTTTGTGCAATCTTTGCTGGTATGTGATCGGCAAAACTATAAAAAATCGTCATATGAACACTTTACATAGTAGGCGATGCTGCAAGCTTCACGGCGCTGGTACTTGATTTTGTCTTCGGTGGGAAGAACCAACTATCCAGATCGGCGTACGCCACAAACGGTACCTTTTTGCTTAAAAATTTTTAAATTCCACATACAATCCCTCCTTTGGCAGTTTGATCGGACACTCAGGCAATGATTGCAAATGTATTTCTTGTGTGCATTTAAAGAAAGCTGCGATAATATCAGGCAACTGAGGTTTTTAATTCAAACATATAATAGTATTGTATTGACATTTCTTCTGTGGCATCATCATTCCGACGCTTAATGGAGGTTTCACGCTCCTCCTCGTCGCAGTAGTATTATACGAGAGTTCTGGACCAAGTTTGAGGATTGAAAATGAAGATTAAGTGGTGGGGGTAATGGTGGGAGGTAATGGTGGGAAGCTGAGCTGTGATTGGCTGAGAATTAAGTGGTAGGGGTATGAGAGGGAGTGTGTATCTGAGTTGTGATTGGGTGAAGAGGAAGTGTGTCTGAATGCTGAGCTCTGATTGGTTGATTCAAGGTCGACCAGGTGGATGAAGATTGAGCATTGATTGGTGCGGGGCGTGACTGACCGCTTGTATAATT
>JAODGE020028362.1:0-23911 GCA_027574965.2 Ecitophya simulans
TCCGCCGGTCATTAGATACTCGTCAGTCAGCATGAAGCCTACAGAGTCCTTCTCAGCGGAGCTGAAGCGGCGCACTCCCTGGGTAATCTTCCCGGGCTTACGTGGGCCCGCAAGGAATTCAGAGGGGTTGGCGAAGTTGCCGTCCTGAGGGCGGCGGCGGGGTTGTGGGGCAGGGGCCTGCTCGGCATTCGGCCCAGCACTGCGCATCACCCTCGCCGCGTTGACACCGCTACGGCTCTTGTTACCGCGCTGGCGCGCGGTCATCTCGGGAGCCTCCTTCTTGGGCGGGTTTGCGGGGTGTTCACGAGGGATCGTCATCTCCTGTTTCCTTTTGTTTTTATGAGGTAATAAATAAGGGAACGGAGGGGAGAGAGATTCAGAAGAGAACGCTTATATATTCCTCCTGAAAAATTCCTTTTTAGATATTCCTTTCTTTTTTTAAAAGATACAACACAAACTAACAGCGCTTCTTCTTTTACTGGAAAAACTTCCAATCTCGTAGGCACCAATTTGTATATGTAGGGATGTGTGAGATGAAATTGGAACAAAGCAGAACAAGCAACAGTAACAGAAAGGTATGCATAGTACACGCGCAGTGGACAACACAATCAGAAGACTTGGTATGGAGTGTGTACCATCAGAAAAGCTATTAATTATTAGCAAAAAGATAAGAAGGCAATTGCAGATATGTGTTGCGAATTACAGTGCACAAGTGCTGGTAAAGTATCCGTTTGTCGCTTACCACCGAAGATGTCAATGCGCGCTCTTGCAGCACACACTGTCCCTCGTACCGCAGCCACCACTAGTCACCACATGCACGTGCAGCAACTAACACAAACGACGGATCTTCGGGGACAGATGAGGACAGCGCCCAGATTAGTGGCCAGACAAGTCCAGAGAGTCACCGTCAAACTAACAGGAGGGATTGAGGGAGTGAGGAAAGGATGGGGGTGGGGGGAGTTGGTGTCCGTTCAGTTTCTCGATACGTATTGCAAGTATGCTTTTCCTCAGGGTTTGGATGTCAGTATGCAATGGGATTGATCTCATCATCACGGGCTCCAGAGAAGTACGCAGTGGGAAGAGAGGGGGGTGGGATGGGGAATGGGAAAAGCAGGGTGATTTCTTGCAAACGCTTACAGCGAGGTGCCTATCAGATGGGCGGCACCGCGCAGACGTGGTTTGCTCCAGCAGAGGAAATGCTGAGACTCACAGGCGCAGACTTGTCAAGGCACAGCAATTCACAAAGCCTAGTTCCGCGCTGTCGAAGGCGCGGTGGTCGCCTCACTACACTGATGAAAATATTATGCGTGCCTTTCTCTAAAACAGCGAGGACGTAAAGATTTGAGAAGAGGAGAGTAGGAAAAGAGAAAAACAAAAGTCAGTGAAGCAGGAGAGTTTTGTGTGCTGTTTGACATGCAGTCGCTGCTTCTTCGTTCTTCTGAATAAGGCGCTTCAGCAGTTTCCTTAGCGTAGCTAAATATAACGCGAGTTTGCGTTAGCATTCAAGGGTAGTCGTGTTTATGTGTTACTTCTTGTTTGGTGGATGCACGTATTTGTATTTACGGACTTGTCTGGAGCAACATCGTCTCCAGATATACACATGACGACAGTATCAATGCACCCACATACACTTGCCTACACACAGATACGTGCACCGCAAGGCCAGAGGAGTGCACTGTATATCCGGAGACTGAGATAAAAATAGAGGGTACGTATTAAAAAGTAACGAGGTTATACAGGATGACATGCAGTATCGGCAGAAATAAGAAGAGGAAGGAGGGGAGGGGAAGTGAACAGGACATACACAGCAGGTGCTTACATGTGTATATTTGTGTGATCACTGTAATATGTACGCCTGCATAATATTCGAGACGCGCGGCCATCATTCCCTTTTTGTGGCGATGCTTCTATTTTACATCTGAAAGAACTATACAATAAAAAATATATAAGAAACACTGTTGCACGCAGTTCGTTCTTTAATCAGTATAACATAAAGTCATAGTGACCCTACATAGCATTAAAGTGTGTATTGAGTGGGACACACTAGATGCCTATACCACACACGCCGCCTCAATAAACGCACATAGACACTCACGAGGGCACACAGTCCATCCCTTATTGACTCACAAGCGCCAACATCATCATTGAGAATTCAATGTAGTTGAGCGCGGGTGCGCTTTCCTCCGTTGTAGTGGCGTAGTCCGTCGACTTGTTCACCAGCCCGGAGCGGTAGGGCTTCAGACAGAAGCCCATCACAAAATTGGTGACGCTCTTTTCGTTACAGGGAATACCGCAGTGGTCAATGTAGAGTAGTGGGTGATCGTTGGGCCAGAAGGGGGAGCTCCTCGCATCGTTGGAGCCCAACTTCACGAGTAAAATGTCCACAATCGCGTTCACAGGCACCGTACTCTCGTTGGACCTGCACAGTGACTCAAACAGAGGGTACAGGACGCTGTCCGTCACACGTAGTCCAGTGGCTTCGGCCCGCTGTACAATCGACTGTGGGATGGAGTGGACTGCATTAAAGACTGGCGCGGGTGGTTTCGTGTATTCCACCAGGTCGGCACGATCCTGTGGAGGTAGGGACCCCACAACCATCTCGTAGTAGTTCTTGCCTCCGTTTGTGCTCTTCATCGCCTTGGCACGGTTGCGGGCATGCTCCTCAAAGAGTTCCCGCCGCGTGGCCGCCTTACGCGCCTCATCATCTGTGCATTCGTCTTGGCGTCGTTCTTCGGTCTCCATGCGGTGCTTGCTCGTCTGCGTCAGCGACAATATCTCGGAGCACAGCTGCGATGTGTTCATGCCATTCTCGTCAAACACAGCGATTGTGGCCCGCCAGATGACACCGCTGTGCTGTACGTAGTCCTCCACCGTCTCGACGATGATCTTGCAAACGTGGAACTTGGCCTCGCCAGCGCGCTCTTCGTCCCCGCCACCCCACAAGAGGCCAACACACCGCGAGAGAACCAGTGTGGGGTCCACCTCCACAATAATCGAGTGCACCCCGTGCAACTCTGCGGTCATGAGACCTTTAAGCACCCACAGCCGCAGACACTCCGCGGCCGGTGTGCGGTACACGCGCTGCGCACGGTACTCGCTCTCCTGAGGCACAAAAGCAGTGATCTCGCCATCCTCGAGCCGGTTCGGCCCGCCACGGTTGGGCCTCAGTAGGATGCGGGCGGTCCGACACTGGGCACGCACGGGTTCCGCCTCGTCCGTTTCCTCGAGAAAGTGCGAGACATCAAACTCCCCGTCACGCCAGCGATTCACGATTCCACCCTCACGCTTGAGGATCTGCACGCGCTGCCGCATGCGCTGCAAGTTTGTTAGGTAGTGGAGCCGCACACGGTTGTCGACCTGGTGCGTACTGTAATCCGCATCGCGATCCTGCACATCGCTGCTGGCCTTTGCGCGATGAGTTTTGAGAAACAGGCCAACGACATCAGGGCCGACGCCCTTCTCCTTCACCCACGAAGGCGCGATGCCATCGAGTACCTTCAGCCAACTGTCACACAATAGCGTCATCTCGGAACGCTGGAAGAGCTGCTCCAGCTTTGGGTTTGGTAGCACACGTCCATTCTCCGTCGTGAAGAAGGGCGGATTCTTGGAGCGGTACTGGTAGATCTCTTGCATCAACGGGTAGTAGACGCTGGTAGAAACAAAGACAGAGCGCAGCCGAAAGAGTGGGAACTGCTCACACAACTGCACCAGCGGGGTTTCCTGGTAGGCCTCGTTGCGGAACACCACGCGGAACAGTGGGAGAGGGATGGCCCTCCCATCCTGTGCGATGATCTGCTCCTCGCTGGGCAGCTGATAGACAAGAAAGCAGTACTCGGGTAGTAACGAGTGCTTTGCAATCTCCGTGTCGTCAAGGCTGCTATTAAAAATGGCCTTGAACTTGTGAGCCACGCGGACTCCAGAGTCGGCGCAGCCGCGTGGTGCGGGAACCAATACCAGTCGATTCTCCTCATCCAGCACCATGCCGTAGCGGAGGACATCGAACTGGCGCTTGTTCAGCGCCCGAGTGTGCACGGGGTGAGACTCGAATGCCTTGTTTATCGCATGCTCATATGGGTGTACAAGCTCCTTGACAATAAGCTCCATATTCAGCTCTAGATCAGAGACGTGCTTGAGGACATCAGCCACCTTGCCAGTTTTGCTCCCAGGTCCGACGATGGTCTGTGGTGGGGCATCCCACATATACGGGCTCAGCGGGCCAGGGTTACTGAGTGCAGCTTGCATTGCTGAGGTTTCTGTTACTCAATGCTAGTATCCTTCTAAAAAGAAAACACAGATGCGAGAGAGAGGGGTAAACAACAGTATGTTCCCTCAGAAAAAGAAAAGGTAACGAAAAATAACAGTTATATACAGACTTAGAGGGAGATCGGAGTGGGAGGAGAGAAATATGTACATAATGAGAGAGAAACACAGAGATGCGGAGAGCATTGCTGCCGAACTAAGACAAAAGGAAAGTAACAGTTGTAGCGAGGGCTTCTGATGGCAGTACTCAATGGTAGAAAACAGATAGTAACTTCGGTGCTTACGTGTGTGGGTGTGTGTTGCTCAATGCGAGGCATCATATTTAGCCTCAAGGAGAAAGACACACCATCGAAAAACAAAAAATGGCACATCACTATGCAAGAGAGCAGCACGGCTCGCATTCGCAGAAGACAGACCCGCACACACACATACACACAGACACATGCTCACACTCAGCATTAATCGGATACCTTCATTCAGGTCAAATCGAAAACACTCACGCCAACACACGCATACATGCACAACTGCAGAAGCGTATGGAGCGGGCACATCTGCGACGTGATTGGGCCACCCACATAATCACAACGGTGTTGTCTACTCATCCACAAGTCAAGGTCACATTTATACAGCACTGAATATGCTTACAGCAGCGTTGTAAAACACATCGATATTCAAATCGATCAGTGCCCGGTTCTCTAGGTCGCTCTGCTTCAGCATCAACACCAAAGTGAGCGAGTTTGGCAGCTCCCGCACATAGATGCAATCCTCATTACTTAGCTGGATCACCGAGCGGGCGTCGTGCTGCGACGGCGCGCCGCCAGCCTTGGTTACTGACGCAGCGCCGCCATGTGCGCCTGGCACCGTCGGCGGCGCAATGCTAAGACCGCCGTCGATGGTGCCTGTGGTGTCGGGTTCGTCGGTGTCGTGGGCGTTGGAGAGGGCATACGGGGGCTTAAGCGCGTATATGTGGCTCATCTTTACCACCACTTCAATCGCATCACTGCACAGGTCGTATGTGCGTGCCTTCAGTCGATTACGCTCATCCACCGCGATGTAGATTTTTGAGCGACTGAGAAATAGGTAGGAAAGGCCCACGTTGCCGTTACTGTTAAACATTTGCAGGAGCTCTGTGATGTACGGCGTCTTGGTTTTTATCAGCTTCTGCACGACCAGCGAGAAGGCTTGGAAGACGGAGTGGTCATAGATGGAGGTTAGGTTGAAGTTGAGGTGCAGTGGCTTCACATTCTCCAGTCTCTGCTTCGCTTCCTCCTCTACACGCCGCTGGAGACTGGCGAGGAGATCGGCCTGGTGGTCCTCGCTGAGCGCATCGACCTTGTGGATGAACACTTCCACGCACAGACTTGGATTGTATCGGTAAGCGGCACAAATCGTGTCCAGCAATCGTGCCCGGGCGTCATCGATAAGTTCTCGGCAATCCAACACGTACACAATGGCCCCGCAGTTATCCAGGAGTTGCTTGACGTCGTAGCGACTCGCGTTGTTCTCGTCAAAAGGATCATTCTGTCCTGGGAAGTCCCACACTTCAAAGTTGACGAAGTCGTTGGAGTGCACGGTGTTCTTGTCTGGCTGCACAGTGGTGGGCAGATTCACAGAGTCGTGTGGCTGCATGCCTTCAAAGACAACTTTTTGGATGCTACTCTTACCGGACTTGCGGAGTCCCATCAGCAGCACCTTCGGAAGCGAGAGCATGCCTATAAATGCACTTGAAAGCACGCGTCTGTGTTTGTGTGTGTGTAAGGGAATAGAGAAAAAAGAAGAATGCAAAAGCGCTTGCTGACTTAAGTGCTGATGATTCTAATGGAAGTTCAGCGTGACCCTCACTACCACGCGAACGCGCTACCACTACTGCTTGTGGTGGACCACTACGAGCACTTCAATCGCTTGAGAATCTGAGACGAGGAATGTGGGAACCGGTAGTGCTGCTCCTTTCTCAACAATAATATTCCCCCAATCCAACTGCAAACACGTAAACACCTCAATCCGATGCAATGTGAGAGATGTACTGCAAGCGAAAACACCAAAATGTATGCATATAGGAGTGCAGGGAGGCATAACAGTGAAGGAAAGTCGGGACAGCCGAGCGGTCATGAAGACCGACAACATGACTTTAAGGACTTTAAGTAGAGAGGAGAGGGACACGCTCAGAGGCATGTGGCACGACTACTGTGGTCAGCTTGGCCTATCCACGCCGATCAGAGAGGTGTTTTTCTCTTTTTGTCATGTGCGGAAACCTTTTCTTTTTGGTGTGTTCTGAAGTTATTCTTCTGATTTCAATACAACTTAGATTGGGATTACACGACAAGGCGGCGAGAGGAGCAGCTGTGGACAGAGTAGAGTCGCTGCACTCCTTTATTTCCTTTCTTCCTCTATTTGCTGCAGACCCCACCAGCGAATACTACCAGCCACGTCCCCCCCATCCCGGCCCCATTCCCACTTTCATGCTCGTCCCCGAAGTCTCTTCTCTTCTGTTACTTCTCCTAGCCAAGCACCACACCTCTGCGAATGTCCCCAGGCACTAATCCGAAAAGCACCATAGAAGGAAGCAAGCTACGTGACATTGTGCGAGCACAGCAGCATGCACACATACACACATAGCCCCCCACACTCCACTCCACGTCCGCCAACTTCATTAGCTCTGCAACGCAGAGACAATGGCCTGTAAACGATGTCGCATCAGTGCCACTGTGCTGGTAAGCTTCGGGGAGTCCATCGAGCGCATATTGTTCCGCAGTCCGTCAAGGGTGTGCAGCAGCTTGTCAGTCGTCGTGCGCAGCTCTCTCTGGAATGCGGAAGCGTGGAAGCGTCCTGAAGCTTCGGACTGCCGGTTCACCACTTCCTCCACACCGAGAATAAACAACGTGAGCGCGAGCTGCACACTGTCCACATGCAAGGAGCGGTACTCTGCCTGCAACTCCATGGCAAAGTCCGGGGCAGTGGTAATCTCATCCATCACACTGTCCGCTATGTCCCCATCCGTGCGGCTGTGACTCGGTGAGCGCGGCGCGCTGGAGCCACGTGACTGCGGCGTGAGGATATCGGGCGTTAGCGCGGCACTGCTGCTAGCGCGGCGAATGATGTTCAGCTCCTGAACGATAAAGTGTCGCAGCAGGTCCAGCGTCCGCGCCACTCTGCGCGTGAGCTGCTCCGACTGGTCATCACCGCTCGGTGATGGTACATCGGTGCCCGCACTGTCACTATCGCCGCCGCGTGTGGGCAGAGGAAAGGCAAGCGACGGCACCATACCGCTTGTGATTGGCACCACGCGCACGGGCTGCTGGAGCAGAAATGTCAGCTGGTCGCGGACAGTGCGGACCTGTGCCGCCTCGATAGCCCTGCCCTCCACAGCAGCCGTCTCGGGCCTGCGGTTGCTCGCGATGCAGAGGCGAAGAAGGCGGAAGCGGTGGATGAGCTGGAAGGACTGCTGCACACGCGGGAGCAGGAGGACGGACTGCGAGTCACAGCCAAGGCAGGCCATGATGGCTGCCAGTTGCGTGCACCGATGCATTTCCTTCACATCCCAGTAGTAGTAGCTACGATCCGCCTCCGGGATCTCTGCGAAGCCACCGAGCGCCAGGAGGAACCGCGGCGTTGTGCACACTGACGTGGCGATCGCCACCAGCCATCCGGTGCTACGAGCTGTGTAAGCTCCAGTGGTGCCACCCGTGACCAGTATGCCGTACAGCAAGTCCAGCATCGCCATCCAGGCGGAGTGCCATGCCTGTGGTCGGTGACACTGCGAGGCTGCATCATATAGCCCGGAGAAGCGGAACTGTCCAAGGGTCACAGCAAGGGCCATCAAGTCGGAGCTGGGAAGGAAGCATAGCCCACCAGCGTTGCGGCAGTGAAGTAGTATGGCACGCAGGCAGCGCAGAGTCCCGACAAAGTAGCGGGTGTGGTCGTCGGTTGGCCCCACGGCAACAACTGCGTGGGAGAGAATCACGGCGCGGCGGGCCAGCAGGGGCATGAGCGAGACTAACGCCGGCAATGGACAGGCCGTGGCCACCACGCCAGAGCACTGCGCGAAGACAGCAGAGCAGTTGGCGATGAGGGCGGCGACGGCGCCGCTGCTAGCGGGATCTTGCACGTGGTCCAGCAGCGTCGCAGGGAGGGAGGCGAAGAGTGACTCCCACACCATGTATGGGGCCAGCGCGCTCGCGGTGAACGGACGGAAGATGGACAGGATTTGGTTCACCGTTTGCAAATTTGCGGAGCTCTTTTGCATGAACACCGCCAAATGCGAAAGGCTGTCGCCCAATGACGGCGAGACCTCTAACTCGAGCACAACACCGCTACCGCCACCGCTGACGTTGTTGCAGATCTCCACCGTGTAGGCGAGGGCCTGGGCGAGACCAAGGCATCGCTGCACGTACACGTGAAGGGGCCGCGTGAGGAGGGGAGCGCTGGGTCGCCCAATCAGCGTGCATTGCACCGCGTAGTCAAGCAGAGAGAGGGACCGCTTCGCAAAAAGAGCGCCACCCCCATCTACATCGCGACCGCTCAGCCACACGGTGGCCTCCAACGCCGCGCACAGTTGTCCAGCAACGTCCAGCACAGAGGCCATCAAGTTGAGCCGCGTATCGTTCTCGGTATCCACAAAGCAGTAGTGAGGGCCAAGGACCATTGGGAAGGGTCTGCAGCAGCGCTCCTCCTCCGCCTCAGTCAGGCTTGGCAGGGCATCCGTATGGTAGGGGCTGCGGCGGCTGCCCGAGCAAGCGTCCGAGCCAGTGGTTGTGGTGTTCAAGGCAGCAGGAGATGGCGCGTGTTCCCACGCGGACAGTGTGAATTGGCGTGAGAGCATCGTCATGGATCTAGTGAGAGAGCCGTGATCTTGTCGCAGAGACTGTGCCAGTGCAGTCTGGACAACGTCAGCGCTGCGGCTGTACTCACGTGGAAGTCCACAGGCGAGTGAGGAGGCGCTTGTTTGAAAGTCACCGCAGCCCCTATGTGACGCACCCACCACAAGCGAGCAGTCATCGTAGTAGAGGTTCTCGTAGAGGTTGGCGTACTCGTCGCGGGCGCGGCCCAGATACTCGGCGCCACCGCGCAGCAGTTTGTCCACCACATCACTCAACCCCGTCATCGCCTTGCGCACGGAGAGTCGCGGGGTTCCCGCACTGGAGCCTGGTGTACTTGTGCTCCTCTGAGGAGGAACTGATCCCGAGCCGCTGCTACCCCGCTGTTCCTTCGCGGCCGCACTGGCGATGAAGGTATTCACGTGCGCAGTGACCGCCGCTGCGAGCTCAACGGACTCAATGAGAGGGCCTGCTCCAAGGGCAGCCAGGAGCTCCATGGCAGCACTGGTGGATACGGCATCCGTGGCGCCCATGCACTTCAGCAAGCGCAGCGCGGCTGCTTTCTCTAATGGGGCCGCAGTTGCTTTGGCCGAAGTGGTGGCGGAAGACAAGGCACCCCCGCGACTCTGAACGATCTCACGCAGAGCTTTAGAGAGTTCAAGGTCGGCCATCTCCGCTGCATTCTTGTTCTGTGGCATACTGTTGGGGCCGGTCAAATACTCGAAGGTGGATGGATCACGTGCACAAAGGGCTTGCAGGACAACCAGACGCACAACGTTGTGGCGCTGCCCCACCGAGGAGCGCAATGTCTCGTGCAGTCCTACGCACAGCACTTCACGTGCTTCGAGAGACATGTTGGACCGCAGGGTTCTAAAAAAGCACTCGTTGCCCCGTACCCACACCAGCGTCGCCCCGAGCACTTCCCCGGCAGCGTAGTACACCTCATAGGGCAGTTCTTGAGCAGCCAGTACAGAAAGGAGTACCTGGGAGGCCGCCACCGCCCTCCCCGTCGCACGTGTGTCCTCCGTCGGTACAGGAACGAGGCAGTCTGGCAGCGCCGCGTACTGTGAGGTGATGGTGAGTACCTCCGTGAGGAGCACCAGCGCAGTACCCAGCAGGGTCCGCACAGGGCTCCCGCAGAGAAAAAGGTTTCCAAGTGCGTGTTCGTAAAAGGTCACCCACACGCCCTCACCCACGCGACTGACAAGGGTCTGTAGCGGGATGGCACTCTCCCCTAACATGCCCCGCAGCGTCACCTGCGCCTCGGAGTCGAGCACAGTGCAGAGTGTGCACATGACGTGGACAAAGAAGGCAGCTCCCTCGCGCGTGCTCGAGATAACGCCTGGTCTCAGGTCGCATAGCACACTGAGCAGCCGCAGAGCTGGGATACCATCGCTGCCGCTGTCTTGGTGTAGCAAATACGCGTAGAGCCGCAGCTGTGACGTTGCGGTCTCCGCCGCGCCATTGTTCTGCCCAACTAGGTCGATGAGACCCTTTGCCACCAGTCTGGAGGCCGGCACGTGCAGTGTCGCGAAGGCAGAATGGTAGCGCTCGACGAGTGTGTAGATGAGCCCCGACAGCATCGGCGAGCAGGCGAGCGGTGGGGCAGAGAAGAAGGTCGTGGTCACCGTGCGGCACAGGTCCAGAACGTTGCTGCACGCCATTGTGTGCACGGATGAGAGTTCGTGTGGGAATTTCAACAGCAGCGACACCAGCAGCGCCGTCGACCCCTCGATGAAACGGCACTCCGCGCCCGTAGAGGGGCCCAGGAGGACGCGGTGGATGTCTGGGGCCCGGACGGCAGCCCACAAAAGATCCATGCACTGCGCTAGCATGCTCATCACGCATCCTCCTTCGCCTGCAGCAACGTACTGCACTGGCATAGGCAACAGCTGTGCTGAGGATTCGGGCAGCGCGTACAGGCGGCCCGGGCACCTCGCCTTCCAGTGCGCCTGCCCAATCGCGTCCTCTGGTACGTTCACGACTTCCCAGAGAAAAAGCTTCTCCATCTCTGGTGCATTGGCGCAGTGATACGAACAAGCGGCACTGATGAAGCTGTACAGCGAAAGGAAAAAAAGACTTCGATCCCGCGGTGCGGCGAACGTGAGCACACAGGACGAGCCCTTGTCTCTGTCGCACTCTGCTTCTCCAGACTGCGGCTCAGCGCTGTCCCCGGCGAACACAGCATAGCTGCTCACTGTGGACAAGGCAACCCCTCTGTCTACGATCTCAGGAGACTCCCCAGCCCCCAGAGCGCTGCTGAGCAGCACGTCTACATCGGGCCCGCCATCGCAGGCTACCCTAGATGCCGTGTCTACATGGCTGCGCGTCGCTGCTGCCCCGTCCATAATCGTAGGGCCCTGCTTGCTTGAGCCAACCCACAGGACACCAACCTTCTCACCAGCACACCCACTACGTCCTTGATAACCGAGATTCACGCACACAGAGGACAGCAGTCCACGCACACTATGAGGAATGCTCCGCCACGCGTACGCGTACATGCACATCCCCTTCGCCGCACTCGCGAGGGCGTCAGCGGTGAAGTACCGCCACACATCAGCTGACACTCCGGTCCAGAGAGCCTCAAAGGTTGAGCCCACTAGAAAGCTAACATTCTCAATGATGCTAATGCAGTGCGAGCCGCTGCCGCTTCCGCTGCTCATTGCCCCGGCGTCGTCAAGACGGAAGAGCAGTGCGACATCACTGTCGTACACGACGGACTGGCAGGCCAGCTCCAACGCCTGCTGCAAATAAACGCTCGTGTCGCCTCGCTCCCTCTCCCCATCTGCCGGTGGTGGCCTCGATAGTATATGAGCGATGGACGCGAGGATGGGCAACTCAGCGGCAAGATTGCCTCGACTGCCGTGAGCCACCACGACACACTCCCGCAGAACCGCGACCGGGATCAGCGCAATGTACTCTGTGACGAAGGACGCGAGCAGCACACCACAGCGCCGAAGGACACTCGGAAACGTGGCCGCGCCCATCTCCTGTGCCAGTGTTAGCATCCTTGTAAGTACCTCCTTCGAAGGGGTGAGCCCTTGTCCGTCTGCAGCTGCACGGACATGGTGCGCGTAGAGCACAATTGTGTCTGTGTAGAGAGTAACTAGCGTGGTTAGAGTGCTCAAGGTGGACGCGGACTGCTTGCTTTCCTCCGTGTGGAGCTGGCTCCATGCCTCCATCAGCGCATCCGCGATTGCCTGCATGGCTCCCTTGTCAGACATGGCGGTCATGAGACCATCGTAGCTGATGAGCCACCGATACACGGACGCTGGTCGCAGTAGGACCATTCGCAGCACACTGAGCTCCTTCAGGAGCTGTGCATTGCGGTTAAGATTCGCTCGGCTCTCGTCAGAATTGGGAGGCAAATAAGGGGAGAAGAGTGGGGTGTCACTGGAGGTGACGGCACTGAGTGCGTCCGAGATGAGCTGTTCCATGGCTCTGATTACTGGGTCGCTGGAGCTGTTCCCGCTTTCCCCGACAGACACTCCATCCCCGATTTCACTTTGGTGACGAGTGGAGAGAAACACCTCCTCGGGGAATGCGGCCGCAAAGAGCCCGAGAATGGTGTGCCCCTGATTGGTTGCACGCACAGTGGCTTTGCTCATTGTATTCTTCCTACGATGCTACTGTGCGTTTTGCTCTCTCTCCCACCCCTCCCCTCCCTTGTTGCGACTGCGCTGGATGTCCGGCGCCTCGTATAAAATGTCTATGTTTTCCCACGTACACTACGGGAGGCTGTTTGATGCCAGAAATATATATTTACACACTTGATGAGAAAAAGCATGAGAGTGAGAACAGCAGTAATTGAAGATGTTGGATACTCATCCTGTGCACGTGCTACTACTCCTGCCGCACAGTATGTCTTGTGCGGTGCAGCTGCAGCAATGTAGGGAAACGCAGGTCAAGAGGGAGTTGCTTGCGACGATGTCTTTATATTCCTTCGTTAATCTCTTCCTGTCTCCAATATCATTTTTTTTAAATATAAGGAGATGAGCATGGAATAGAGGAGTGAAGAGTCAACGCTACATTCTGGAGAGAGATGTACATGACTAAAAGAGTGTGTCTGCTGCTCGCTTCACTTAATAGCGGTTGGAGTAAGCACATGCTCGCTCCATCTGGCCGATGGAATCCCTTGGTTGTAAACAGCCGCCTCTCTCCAGCCTCCAGGAGGTACCCCTATAGAGAGAGATTTTTTTTATTAAAGCTCATCTGCCTCTTCGTATCACAGATTGAACGAGATGAGTTGCACAATAGAGAGACGGAGGCCTCAAAAGTACTGATGAACGCAAAAAAAAGTTGTTGAGAAACAGAGTATGGTGTCTCAGTGCAATCTTCCCTTTAGATCTTGTCCCCTCTTCCCATCCATTATCCATTTACTACCTCTTTCACCATGCGCGTATATATATATATGCGTGTAGAGTAGGAAACGCTGGTGTCATGGAGTGACGCTCTTTGACATTGGCACAGAACTGTAAGAAGTAAGCGATATATATATATGTATGAAACACGAAAACCACTTATTTAGCCGGCCGTTACCGAAATCCAGTAGCAGCAGCATCCACATAGCAGCAAAGCATCTTCAGGTTTCCCGCTCTCTAAAGCGATAGCATCACTCCCTCCCTTGTTCTTTATGGTCTCATCTTTTTTTGTGATATCGTATGTTATTGCTACGTCCCCTCACCTTCTTAGCCCCATCCACCCCATCAGTCCTGTTGAAAGAAAGCGAGTGCGCGAGAGGGAGACAGGGGGGGGGGGAGAGATTCGGTAGGAAACAACATCTGTAGGTTGTGGAAGGGAAATGCAGAAAACTGAGAATGATCACTCTATTTGGTACGTTTACCATTCGCGTATCGGAATTCATGTATGTAGGTGTGTGTGTGTGGATACGCTAATCTGCTAGGAGGAGGGGGGGACCGTAGCAGCACCGCCACACTCGTACATTATTCGTCCGTTAAAGTGTGTGCGAGGGGGTCTAGCACAACAAAGCACGTGCGGTATAAGCTAAATATATATATTACTCCTGCTTCTTTGGTGTTATAGACATGATGCGAATGTTCAGGTACTCCGCAATCTGCCTGAAAACGGACACCACCATGTGCACGTACTGCCACACACACGTGACGACGAGGGCCACCATCGCGTAGCCAAGTCCCTTGACTATGATGGGCCTCGGGAGAGACGGGATGGGCTCATAGGCGTGAAGGACGAGACCGACGGCGGTTACCACAAACGTGAAGATGTACGCAGCGCTAAACGGATTGTATGGCATAATGCACAACCGGCAAATCGTCATTCGCGTGACACAAATGGAAACGAGAATACCAAAACTGAGCTCAAAGGTAAAGGGGAAGGCCTCGTGCACATCTCTATAGAAGAGGAAAAGAAGCACATGCATGACGGTAAGAATTCCCATTGGTGCAGCGGACATGCTGGGCACGGCCTTGTTCTTGTGGACCGTTGGTCGGACGAGCACGTGGAACACATTTGCCCCTACCGTGAACACCCACGACACCGTGAACATCAGTAGCAAGACGGACCGTAGTGACTCCACGTGTATCGCGACAGGGTGGGCAGCGAAGGGCGCTGTCAATGCTTGTGGGATGGCCACCTTGTAAGGTCTGACGACGGGTGTGTCCCAGTAAGCCTGGCCCTTCACCCCAGTGACAGCCAACAATCCGCAGGACAGGAGAATCCCATCGGTGGGGCCGCTGACGTACCCTAGATCCAGTGTTCCAGTACTGAATTGCTCCCAGATAGCGGTGAAGAGCCCCAGCGACGACTCCAGCAAAAAGAAGAAGAACACGTTCGGCGACAAGCCCGTCGCCAGCGCCAAATTCATCTGCACAAATGGTGTTAGGAAGGCGTCGCAGCCGTGGTCGAAAAGTTCACCGAGTGGGCTACCCATGCCAGTGCGTCGTGCCTGCTTGCCGTCAATGGCATCGAAGGTCTGGTAGGTGAAGAGAGTGAAGGCAGAGTAGTACCACGTCCACGCTGGGTACTCCGCGTTCTCGAAAAGGAAATAGTACATGAGGACTACCCACGACGACATCCCAATAAGAAAGCCAACAAAAGTTATCATATTTGGCGCGACCGTCATGGGAACGAGGCTCACCACAAAGTCCCAGTAGTGCTTCATCACGTATCGACTCATGATGGAATAATCAGCACCGGAGTACTTGTACTTCTTCAGATTTGGCAAGTACTCCGGGGGGATGTATGAACGCTTGTGTGAGGAGGCTTTCACATCCTGTCGTTTCTTTGTGTCGTGTGAGGACATAACTAGGCAAATTCAGTGTGGATGGGGAGGTGTGGGAATATAAAACTGTGTAACCAGCAACAACCTAAACGAGCAAAAGATGTACAGAAACAACGATGGTAACAGCACAAAGTAAAATTAGCAGAATAAGAGTAGAATATGATAACGAGCTCTGGAATACTAAAAAAGAACATCGCGCATAAGGAGGGGATGGAGGGTCCTTGAGGGATGAGGGAATCTGAATACAGAGAACCAGACAGTGCGATCGACCAAGGCACTGTGTGTGTGTGTGTGTGTGTGTGTGTGTGTGGGAGGTCACTGCTGCTGAGTAGCATTTGCTAAGAAACGAACAAAAAAAGGGTGTCTGAATACTCACACCTCACAAGGCCACAGCACTGAAGATGACACGCACAGACATACGCGCAGAAAAAAAAATGGTATTATGTAAATACGCATCATAAGCGTCTCGGTGATACAAGAAATATAGGTGAAGGGTAGCCATAGTGCCTCACATGAGCAGCGTCTCCAAACGGGGGAGTTTCTGTGCAGGTGAGAGAACCCAATTGGTGAAGGAATGGAAGAGGGGGATAAAGGAGGTGCTACAAGGTCGCAGTAACGGCATCATCTATCACTGCACCGTATGATGCACACGTATCAATGTGGAGCACAACGCCACTAGGAGTATATGCAGCTGCACACATAATCCCCCTTCACCCTTTTGTGCCCCCGTCTCTGATCATTATCGTCCTCCGCGTAGTGGTGCCGTCATGCACAGCCTAGAGCGTACACATATTCTTTACAGATTTCAAAGATACTAACGCACACATGCAGGTGTTTTACCTCTACACGCAAAAACTAGCGTATTTCTACAGTTGTTCCGTTTCACACACACCTCTTGGGCCAAAGCTCTACATCACTTTATCCCATAAATGTCCATGTGTCAGGTGTGAGCATGGGTGAGAAAAAAGAGGAGTTACTGCATCTGCCCCTTGTCTGTGCATCTCATCTGCGGGTGTTCTACAACTCACAGACCGGATAAAAAGAAAACAGATAGGCGGACATTCCTCAATTCATGACACTTCTAAATGTACTCGGACCATTATCTTGCCCCCGTGTGACCTTCACAATATACACAAACAGAGCACAAACAGACACACACACAAACATATATATATATATACAGTACACAATCAGAGTGGAACCCTTCGTCCAGCTCGCATTATATGTCGGTATATGTAAATATGTATGTGTATATATATTTATACAATTTACATGCGTGCCTGTCATATCTATTTTCTAGACTACATAGGTGGGAAACGGTGGGCCACGACTCTGTGTGCCATGGAGGTGGTGTGCAGCGTGGAAAAATGGTCTCTACAACGCACCGGTAGCGGCCAGTGTGTGGCGTGAGTACCTGCTAAGACACCTCTTGACATCATTGACCATGTCCTCGAGCTTGACTGGGGCAGAGCTTATAATTTGCGAAAACGAGCACATGTATGGGAGATTGATCGCGACGAATGAGTCCAGCGTCACCCACTCGTTCAGTGGTCTTATGCACAGGATTGAGCAGTCTACCGCCTCTGACGCTTCCGCAGCGGACGCTTCGCTCGGGTTGTCGGTAACAATCACTATGCGGAAGTCGTCTCGCTTCTTTTTGTATGTGGATGCCAGATGCCGTCTAATTTTCTCGTAGCTACTGGACATCACCTTACCACCAACAGCAGAGGGATCAAGGTTCGCGGAGATGAAAGGGTTCAGATCTCCAAGCTGAGAGTTCCCCATTATCATCTTTTGGGCGAGAACGCTGCCACTGCTGTATATGGCCACACGCGTGCGCTCCTGATTCGGGTCGCCCATTAGTTTCACAAATTCCTGCACGTCCGCAAACACGTGCGTCTCCAGTTCATGGCGCGCACACGCCTCGGCACCGATGTTCCCCTGCAGATACTTCACATACGGCAGTTTCTTGTCCTGCTCCATGGCAGCCAACATCTCCGCGTTGAAAAGGCCACGCACTTCGGTGTTCGTCTTCTCGTCCACAAACCCCTCCTTCTCGTCCCGCGTGAACGCCTCCTTGAGCTGGGGTGAGAAACCCGCCGCCATCTTCACACAGGCGACCATCTCAGGATCCTTCGGGTAGTGTTCGATGCTGTACTGCTGCAGGTTTTGGACAATAATGGGGAAGAGGACTTTCTGAACAAAAGGGAGTGCAGTGGTGGTGCCCTCCACGTCCAGCAAGAAGACAGTCATTTCCTCGCTCGTGCCGTTGAGGATGCCTTCCATGTCAATGCGCTGCGCCTTAAGAGACTTTTGCAGTGCCTCCGTCAGTCCCTCCGCCCCGCCAACAGACTTACGTAACTGTGCGGCGTCAAATGTTTTCACAAGCTTCTCCGGGACAGTCCCCGTCATGGATGCCAAGACACACTGGACGTCATAGGCCAGCTGCGCACGCCGCTGCATATCGATGGCACGCTGCAAATATATTTATATTTATTTTCCCCTTTTTTTGCAGCGGGTCTGGATGAGTTTCAAGGTTACCTGATGCACTGGCACTTTCGAATTTCAGTAAAACTGGTGCTCACTGTGCGAGTATGCGTGCTCGTGAAAAGTGTTGCTATGAATTTGAGTGATTCGCCGGAAGACTGTGCTTCAGCGTCCAAGCACACTGTACCAACTCAGTGTATCTACGCAGTCGTGAACTAATTTTATTGTTGTTGTGCGTTGTGACATAATATTTCGAAGAAAAAAAGTGAAGTGCAACGAATGGGTAAATAGTATTATGCAAGCATGACGCGGCAAAATGGGTATTCACAGTGTAGAAGTGTGCCTGCATTCACAACTCCCTGCACCGCGAGTGCGCCGGTGATGCGCCCTTTTTCTGCACTTTCTTCATTATCACTTTCCTCTCCCTCTCTTTAAACCTCCTCCATCCCTCCCCACCCGCGTGCTTTAGTTTCCTTCTATGTATCCCTTCAAGGATATATACGATAGAGGAAATAGACTACTGGAGAAGGCTGGAGGAGAGGAGTGAAAGAGGAATGACAGGGGAAGGAAGGGTTCGTTTCACCGCCAACCATCAGTCTAATGTGCATATACAGCGTCAGAATGCACACGTGTTACCGCTCAACGACATATATAAATATCGAAAAGAGTAAAAAGAAATGATCTAATTCAAAAAAAATGGTAAAGAGTACAATTCACAAAAAAAGATAAAAGAATACCAACATCAAGCGAAGTGTCGGGTGCCACGGTCACATCACTCGTTTCGTTACAAACTCGGGAGTTCTTGATTTGGAATACACAGCCACCACATACAAGCAACCAAAAAAAAACTGATCTAAGCAGGTGTGGAGGGGTTGCTCTATCTGAATATTAATTTGTGTATATACGGCAGAGCAATCTGCCCTCCCCCCCCCCCTCCCCACACGTCTCTTTCTCACGTTTCTCATTCCTTCAGTTCTGCAGGCCTAGTGAGGCCACCATAAGATTTATCAGCGAGTGAGTGACGGCGACTTCCGATCTAATAAAGGAGAGACAACTCTTGAGAGAGGGCTGCACATTGTGGGTCTGCTGAAGTCATTTTGCTTGTCAGTTTACCCTCTTCCCCTTGTGTTACCCCTTTTTCGAGGCAGGAGAAGGGGGGTACTTTGTGACAGCAACTACGAAGTGCGCAAAGAAGCCGTGCACCGTACACAGCACACAGACACACACAAACAGAGCGAAGGAGTTCGGACATGTGTAGGAGGGTGGGCGGACAGGCAGGGGTAGAAAGCCTCAACTACCCGATAAGTTGTGCAAAACACAGATATGTCACTCTCTTCCTTGATTCAGACACTCAAAGGCACAATCTACCTGGCACCCCCGCCCCTTGCAAATTTCATTTTCTTCGTTCCCCAATGCTGGCACGGCACAGACACACCAACGAGTGTGCCTGTACGCAACAGCTGGAGCCAAACTCACTTGCCCTTCTTAGGTGCAGCTGCCTTTGCCACCTTTTTCACAGCCTTCTTACCAGACTTCACCTTCTTCGATGCCGCTGCTGCGCCGCTGGCCTTTTGGCGTGTCAGCTTCGCAAGCTCCTTCTCCATGTCGAGGGGGATTTCCTTCTCTAGCTGGTACAGCTGAGACAAAGCGGAGAAGCGGCGAGAGTTGTTAAGCGCGGCAACCTTGTGATAGTTTGCCTTGACGAACTTTGAGAAGTCAGTTGGAGGAGGTAACTTGGGCTTGCTCCGCTTGGGGTTATTCCTCTTCTTGTTCATGCTGGGGTGCTTCTGAGCTCGCTTCTGCAGTTCTTTGCGCTCCTTGACGGTAAGGCTCTTGTACATCTTGGAAAGCATCTTTCCACGCTCGCCAATGGAGATGCCCTTGAGAGCGGGGTTGCGCTTCTGCTCCATCATAAAAATCGAGAAGGGGCTGGCGCCACGCAAAATCAGTGCAACACGGAACATAGTTGCTTGGCCGTAGTCACGTACCCTTTGATATACCCCTACTGTTGGCTTATGTATGTATTTAAGTGCGTGTGTGTGTGACGGGAGCTGCACTCAGTCTTCTATTGATTGACTTGCAATGGTTGTGGCATAGTTAGAGTGTCACATGGGAGTGAAGCGGAGGAGCAGCACGGAGGGGAATGGAGGGATAAAAAAAAGATAAAAAGAGAATCACAGTTGCGTTGTCAGCATCCCCTGTACGTCTGTGGTGGGGCATCCGTTCGTGCACACGGACACCGCAGTAGCAGCAGCAAAGAAAGGGAGGGGGAGGCTACTGAAAGCGGTGATACCTACTCTCAGCAATTCCCCTCCCTTCCATACACGAAAAAAAAACGAGGAAAGTTAGATAGGAACCGAAGAAAGAGAAGACTATTTTTGTTTTTCTGGGGAAATTAGCTATTCAGGACAATCGAACAGAAGCCAGCGCCACAGTGTCCAGCACTCCTGCCTTATATATATATTTTTTTTTTTTGCGAGGTTTTGCTCATCTTGTCCTGCTCATAGAAGCCCACATCACCTACGTACCTCATCGCTTTAAGGAATACGCAGAGAGCAGCTCTTCAATGCGGTCTCGTAGAAGATGCGCATCATGGAATGCACAGTGCACCCCCTCACCAGCGCCATCATTGCCATCAGTGTTGAAGGTGCGGATGGCCGCGTGAAACCAGCAATCATGTCTACTTGATGGCAGCGTATCAGCGTCCGTCACTTTATCCTCAGTGGATGGGTGCGTACGTGGAAGATCTGCCTGCTCAAGAGCACTCTCCAGCACTGATACGTCGAAGCAGTGAATGTCAAGTGCTGCGGGGATGGCAGTGATTGGTTCCTCATTCGATGATGCGGGGCCATAGACATCCTCATAGGCGATAGCAGCCCCGAAGAGCCACCGTAGCGCCTGTACATCCATCAGGGTGGGTGAGATTGGGGAGCCCTTGTTAATGAGAATCACTCTAGGGTCATCGATGTACGTCTTCTTCACCCAGCGAGCCAGAGCGCTATAGTCTTTCCGTAAAAAAGAGGCGCACCGATAAGGAATGCGGTGCATTTGCAAGCAGTTGAATGAAAGTGTGCTGCCCATCTCCACCCAGCCGGGGTGGGTAAAGATATGTGTACACGCCTCTGTGAGAAGAGCACCGCAACTAGGATCGGTGCTGTCAGGCCTCCTCATCGCCGCGGCTGGCGCCCGAGCACACCGCTCCTCCGTCGACCAGGACGCAGGCAGGAATGCAAACTCCGCGGGTAACGGGACACTGTTAGCGAAGACTATGAAGGCCTCCACATCGAGAGCAACAATGATGGCATTCTCCCAGCCACCAGCCTTTTCTATACACTTAAGGAGAGCATCCACGCTCCTCATTTGTGTGGCCAGCGTCTTGCATTGCCTGGACAGCTTCCCGTTTGTCGATCTCGGTGCTACGTTACTGGCAGCCTCCTGCGATGGGCGACCTCGTTGGGCGTTGAGGCCATTGGAGGCGTGCTTGAACCGATGAAACATCAGCGCATCGTCCACAGTGGCATGGCGCCAGCCAGGATACTGGGTCTTGAGTAGGTGTAGAACCTCGTTGTCTGTCGTGAGAGGAAGCACAAAACCAGTCGGCTCCCTGACGATATACCCAACTGCGAAGTCTGTTCCCGGGTGCTTGGCAACCATCTGGACACGGTTTACAGTCTCCCCCACCGGCAACAGTATGCAGGACTCCATGTTAGCACATAGAAACCGGGAGCCGGGGCTAGGTGACTGCTGATACAACACACCCCCTATCTCGACTTGAGTGGAAGTCGGCCTCGAGCCTGGTGGTGGAGATGTTGATGAGGAATGCTGTGAATCTCCCACCTCTGACGAGTCACTTCCATGAGCGTCCGTATTGAGCACATCGCCGAGGTAAATAAAATCCTGCTCATCCTCCGCCTCGTCGTAGTAACTACCAAAGAGCTGCATGAAGGGTCCATGTGCATCTTCAAAGATGTAGTAGTACGCTGCAGCACTCATTTCTACTTTATCGCGAATGGCATCTATAAGTATGTCGACACTGTCCTTGCTATCGACAGCAAAGTCGGCGTTACTGTCGTTATCGGACATAACGTAGCAGCCATCATCGCACTCAAGATCGCTGTCCATGGTGTACTGGATGGGTGTATTTTGATAATGCTAAACTAGCTAAATATGTGAACGTAGTGCTTCTATGGTCGCATAAATGATGTACGGCCGCTAGGAACTAGAATAGATGAGGGGGGGGGGGTGGAATGGAGAGTGGACCATGAATGCGCGACGTTCAAGAGCACGAATGAACTCATTGCGTTCTTGCGTTCCAGAGCGCTCACAGCGAGAGCAGAAAGCAAAAAAAATATGTGTACAGCGTCAGAGCAAGGCGGTGTTTAGTAAGCGCCGCCTTTATGGGTAAGCTGCGATGGGTTTGACGGCTATCCGTGGTTGCAACGAGCGCCTAGATACCCATAGCCATTGCACAGCTAAAAATCACACAAACACATCCATACATTCACGCCCTGGGGGGGGGGGCAACAGATCCAACAACGGCACCCCACCCCCCTCCTCTCACATGTCTAATAAGTACGTCTGCAATGTGAGCCCTCTGTGATGAGCGCGAGCACTTCCTGTGCTTCGCTGAATTACTCTTTGGACCCCTCGATTTCCGCGTCGTCAGTGGAAGCAATGTGTTCAACGGAGCCAGAGTCGGACTCCAACATATTCGTGACGACGGTGATCTTCTCTACCTGCTTCTTTAAATCCGCCACCTTCTCCTCCAGCCCGCGGACCTTCTCGTACTCCTTGTCACGCTCTTTGCGGCTGCCCTGGGCTCGTGAAACTGCCAGCTGGCGGTCTGTCTCGAGCGAGCGGATCCGCCCTAACTGACGCTCCTTTACCTCCTTCGCGGCCTCGTAGATTTCCTTGGACTTGTTGAGCTGCTCCTGTATCTCGGAGAAGCGTGATACGAACCCGTCCACAGCAGCCTTCACCCTGGCGTGTTCTGCCCGCAGCTCCTCGAGCTCCTTGGTCTCCGTCTGGAGCTGGATCTTCAGTGAAGGGGCGCGCGCCACCTCCGCCTTCGTCTTCTCTGCAAAGGCATCAAACTCCTTCTTTCGGGTCTCGATGAGGTCGGTGTATTTACTATCGCTGAACGGGGATGCGGGGTAGATTTCCAGCTGCTTCTTATAGGAGCCATTCTTGTGCAGCGCCTTGGCCTCTCGCTTGGCCACCTCGTTCGAGAGCTCGTTCACCTCATCAATGTATGTTCGCATCTCATTAGCGAGTGCCTTGCGCGCCACCTCGTCGTCGCTTTGCGCCCGACTGTACTGCGCCTCCGTCTCCGCGTTGAGCTTCTCGAGGGTGGAGCGAACGCTCTCGACGGTCTCGCACTGCCTCTGTACTACTACCAGCTTCTCTTCGAGCTCTGCCTTGCGCCTCATCTTTCCATCGAGACGTGTGTTCTCCATCTCCAAGTCAAGCTCGCGCTGATGTAGCTTCAGCATCTGCTGAACTAAGCGTTCCACAAAGGCGGACATTATGAAAACGACTCTCAACTCGCTGCAGGACCGCTCACTTTCCTTTGTGTGTGTACGTGTATGTGTTTGTGTTGGTACTTAGTCGGAATGACACCAAAGCAGATACTACACTATTCACGTACATATGTATGTGTGTGCGTGTGTGTGTGTTTGTGTGATTCAGGTGCAACCAAGTAGGAGTGAACGGCATTGATTATTTTTTATGATTCCTGAGTAAAAGCAAAACAACATATGCACTCATGTGGCGATGGGGGGGGGGGAGGGTGTGCTCTCCTCATCTTTGTAAGAAGTTCTGTATCGTCGCACATGCACCCCTTAAAAAAAACGTGAATGGAGGGACGGGGCGGTGTCCCCACGTATACTGTACAGTCTACTCTTGATCTCATCCTCGCGAAGCAATGAAGGAGGACCGTGAAAGGGAGGGGAAGGAAGAGGAGCAACAGTAGGGGGGGGGGGGGGGGGGGGGGGCAGGCCCCCCCCCCCGGGGCGAGGGGTATCGGGTTCGGGGGAAAAAACCGTTTCCCCCCGGGGGAGTAAGAAAAGAAACCTATAAGGGTGGCCAAGCC
>JAODGE020028369.1:0-20529 GCA_027574965.2 Ecitophya simulans
AAACAACATGTTATTACGAGAAGACATACAACTAAAACAGTTTTTTTTGAACAATTGGGTTAAAATCATTAATCATCAGTAGGTATAAAGTAATTTGTCTTGCAGCTGGTTTTTCCATGCTTGCGGTTGATAAATTTGAGATTTTATTTTTATCTTACTTCGATCCTTACAAGCAATGAGTAGAGATTAAAAAGAACGCAAGCGATCATTTTTCTTTCGAGTTTTCAAACTGTCGTACTTCTGGTACCGAAAAATGTAAAAAGTTTGAAAAAACATATGAAGTTTGTTACAGTTTGACTTAAAATTTCGATTATGTTATTTGGACGTTAAAAGTTAGTCCTAGTTAAGGCCAAAATAAAACAATAAAACTAGTTTAATGAAAATGTTTTCAAATGTTTTGTCTTTGTCTTTGTCTTTCTTGCACTTTGTGCCTGGGCATACATTACAAATGCCCGGATGAAATTACATTGTTATGATGCTATTTATAAATGATTAATGCATGATTTATTCAACCTATATGGTTAAATATTGATTATGTCTTGTATATTTTGTGGTTTGTCGACTCGAGTTTCGCATGCAAAATGAGAAAGGCGATGTTGAAGAAACGTGGTGTTCATTAATTTTAGAAAATGGAGTATGCAAATGCGTGCTAATTTTGGGGTGGAAGTGCGCGGAAACGTAATTTACTTGTCCGAACTTTACAAAGTTTAGGTAATGTTGTTGGAAAGATGTTATCTTTCTTAACGCGCGAAATGTGTTATTAGAGATTGTGTTTAGGTGCTGGAAGAAGAAGTTGCGAACTTGCGCAGGTGTTGCTCGTTTATCGAGCAACATTCACTGCGCCTTGGGGGGTGCAAATATAAAAATATCTCCAATCGAAACCAAAGAATTGGGTCAATGTGAACATAAAATTCGCACGCTATGTGTCTCCGAGCCTAGCTTCGTTCCTCGTGTGCTGTTTTTTTTTCTCGGAAAGACGTTAAACTCGACGAAAATAAACAACGGCGTAAAATATGCATAAAACAAGTCTGAATGGAAACGGGTGACGGAAATGCGAGTGCAACGGCTATCGAAGCATGCAAGACGGTGGCGTCGACGTTTGGTGGCAGGCCGAGCGAGGAGAAAGTTGTAAAGCGTCGAATTTGCGAAAAGAAAAAAAAAACGAAAGAATGACGTGCGTACCTCAGAAATCACGCGCCGTCTATGCAAACAGTCGGCGCTCGTCGCTTCGTGCTGTGAAGATCGCCGCGCGTCCGGCGCGTAGCGTTCACGTTCCGCGACGACGGAGCATCTTCGCCGCCGAGGGCCGCGCCGCCACCGAACCGCACGCAACGCGAGGCGCGTTCGTAGTAACGCCGCGCGCGGCCGTCGTCGGCCGCCCCCCGCGCGCCCGTCATCGTCGTTCACTCACGGCGGCGGCGGCGCTGATCATTCGCCCACCTTTCGCGCGCGCCAGCTGATGTTGGCGGCGGTCGGCAAGGATCACGCTCGCCGACGGCGTCCCGCTCCCGGCCGCTCGGCAATCGATACGCACGCGAGCGCCGAAAGCGCCCTTTCTTCGGCGAGCGGATGCATTGCCAAATTACGAATGCGTTACGGCGGCAAAAACATGCGACGTTCAAGCGGCGTTGAACGATTCAACTGGAAAATCATTACTTCGGATTTAATTTCAGTATGTATCGCAGAAACACGATCTAATCAACGGCAGAAATCTGCACGCTTTATTCACTGCGTGATCCGAACGTAAAGCTGAAAAGTTTTGAAAACTTTCGAGAGCTCGTAAAACTTCATTATTATAGATTAGATGAAATCCCGGCGCCTTCACCGTGCGGAGTCGGAATGTCGTTTTGGTGAAGTAGGAACCGATAAATCACGCGCTGATTTATGTTAACGCTGTCGGCCGCGAGCAACAATAACTTACTATGTAGGTCGTGATATTTTCCGGGTCGAGGCGACCCGGCAGGACAACACGGATTTCCGCAAGCACTCGAGCCATCCAAACCCGCCGATGTTCAAACGATCGCCGGCACGTTTTGCCAAGAAAACGTCTGCGCCTCTTAGCGAAATTAGATTTTTCAGGTGCACACTATTTTATGCGAAATGGACATAAAATTTACATATCGTGTCCTACCAGTTTTATGTTTTATGCGTAAAACAAACGATAAAATTGATAACACGCTTTCGAATTTAAATACATTTAGTGATTTGATAAATAACAGACGAAAATTAGGTTACATTCAAATCTGCTCTAATCGGTGTCGACGATTTCGCAACTGTGGTACTTGGAGCTGGTCTCGAGCCAACTCTCCACGTCGTTGGAGGTGAGGTCGTCGTTCGAGGGCAGCTCGGTGAGCGGCGTCATCTCGCCGCAGCCGCCGCCGCCGTAGCCGGAGCGAAAATGCGCGCCGCCGTTGTTCTCCTTGTAGTGCTTGTCGCCGCGCGCGATCGACGTCTCGCTCATGAACGCGTCCGGAGACATGGGGCATCCGCCGCCTGCAAGCATTTCGAAGAGCGTCGTGAGGCCCGCGGCCAAAACCAACGGAGGAGTCAGCGGGAATGAATCATGCGAGTAAAAAATGGCGCGTTTCTTGCGTCGCCATGACGAATGGCGCAAAACATCTGCAAAGCCCACCCGTGTACACAAAACGCACAAAAGACGCGACAATCGCTTTCTGCGCTTTCTTGGCACTATCGGCGGTGACGACCGCAACAAAGGACAATATTTCATCGAAACTATCATAGAAGAAATATAACAGATTTAATCTAACAGATTAATATTACTTGGAATTAATTAATTTTTAGAATAAATAATCCAGTCGGTAAGAAACGCCATAAAAACGATATGATTCTAGTTATTAACTCCACTATAATTAATGTCTATCAAGCCCGTCTGGGTTGACAAAGAGGCAATTTGCGTTTTTGTTCGAACAGTCTTGACGAGACGACTGCAGCAAGGAAACGATAGAAAAACGCTTCCAACAGAGGTCATTGAAAGCGATATTAGCCGATCACTTCGCATTCATGCTTACGACTTACGTTTACGACTCTGTGTAAAAACGGTTCGAGCAAAAAAAAAACAAGAAAACCATCAGAACGACAAACTTTTGTTCTCTTTCACTGTCAGTGTGGAACTTGAACTATCTATAGAGAACTTCAACCAACGGCTCGGTGCCGATTTTTCAAACCCTTAAAATATTAATAATGTGTTTTTTAGTTTGCCGAGAGGGCGACACAAGTCTCAAAATTTTTTTGCGATTCCTTTTTAGATAAATACTGCATTTTAATTTAAAATTTGAAATTTTGTTTTGCTTATAACTTACAGCTAACAATTTATTGATAGAAATGAAACAAACACGAGAGTAACAAGCAAAAAATTTACCTGTCAGTGTCCGGTACAAAGTCGTAAATCTTCGTGCTTGGTTCAAGTTCCTTACTGTTATGCTTTTCCACTCTACGAACACCTACGTTTTGGTTTTTCTATTCATCTGTTTATAAATCTTTTTATTCGATAACTCGATTGCTCATACTGTCGAAATATGCTTTTGTCGATTCTCACTTTTACATTGATTTCTTGTATTTTATTCGCACAATCGTGAAAAAAAAACTGATTGGGTACTAGAGCGAAAACTTCTTATAACTCACCTTTCTTCCTGATCGGCGATTTATACTCGCCGCTCGACGTCAAGCTGGACGTGATGCTCGGCAGACGAATATCGAGATGAGAGCCCTTGGCCGTTACGATTTTATTGTTCATCGCGTAGAGTTTTGTGGTTATGTCTCTGGCAATAAGGGTGGTCAATACTGTGGCGATGTAGGTGTCTTTGACGAATAGATATTCGAGAGCGGAGCGTTGCCAGTACAGATATCTACACGTACTCGCAGCGACTATTGAAACCTGGAACCATTACGGTGCTTACAATTGAATTAACTTATTATGTTGTTAGAGAATATCTGATTGAATGAACAGTCACGCCATGTTCACGTTTGTAAAGCGAGGTATTCGATGTGAATAATTAATAACAAGCCATCGTTGGGCAGCCAACAAAAACTGGGCTTGAATGGAAATGTATTAATGATTCTATTTGAAGTTGAAAGTGGCACGAAAATATCAACAGGTTGACAGCGGTTGGGTAAATACAAAGAAAGCGAGAGTTGTGTATCAATAATTGATAGATACGTCCGACTGAAGGGTGGAAAAGGGTGGAAAAGTGGGAACTTTACCTTGAATTTGTCGTCGACCGTGTTGCGGCTCGATTCGAATTCGGGAGAGTCCAAAAACTCGCAGGGAAGAATCGGATGTAGGAATTGATTGTCCGATAGAACGTTTACTTTTCCTGATAGAAGCAAACCTAAGCGGTCTGTTCTCGTGAGGTTTTGAACGGCGTAGGCTTCGCCCGCGTGGAGCGACATGATTTGCGAAAATTCTTCGCTGACCATCTTCTTAAATTGCAATCTGGGTATCTAAAAAATTAAACTTTTATTAACGTATTTTATATCGGCAATTGAATGGTTTTGATCGTGCCTTAAACGGCTGAAACAGGTTGTGATAAACCTCTTCCAACTCGGGATCGAACTTGACGGGTCTCAGTTGGTAAAGTATGTGAAACACTTGGCCAATGTTCAGCAAGGCGAACGCAAAATTCCAGGTGAATACGTCGGGGGCGCAGATTACATTCCACGCCCAACCGCAGAATAGCATCAGCCCTGCGATTCGACAACATAACAACGTAATTCGCCGGCGAGTTTGCGAGTTCGTGCAATTCTCGCTTACCGAATATCAGCCACAGGTGCATGTGCAGGACTCCTTTTTTCGAACACTTGGAAGCGTAGGCGATAGCTAGACATAGATTCGCCATTTGGAAGAGATAATGCTGTGGCTCCTTCCAGTAATCGCACCAGGGCCACCATATTTCTTCAAAACAACAATGACAACAACAAAGATGATATTTTGACAGTAATGGAAGTACCTTTGGGTATTGTATAATTGAGGCTCTGATCTTCCAAGGGCCAGGAAAGATTAGCTCCCGGAGAGACATGTAAAATCGTTGGGCGTTTTTCGTTCGGCTGCAAACCGGCCAAGTCAGGATCCGACGGCATTTCGGTTGCAGTCACATGAAATGTCGTGCGAGATACGAAAAACTACGAATCCGAGAACGTGAGGATATTTTGCTTCACTAGTCTGCAGTGGCAAACGCGAGAAGAACTGAAAGGTCATTATCGATTGGTTTTTGAAATTAAAGAGCACTAGCACACCGAGCGACATCTCGGAGAGAGAATCGTAGTTGATGGAAGGGCTACTAAAGAGGAGTTCTAGAAAATGTAGGGTAACTGTTGTAAGCTGAACGTTCGAAGAGAGGGGGCTTACGTTCCACTTTTAATAAAGAGATGGAAATTTGAAATGACACTGTATTGTATTTTTTAGAATAATAACAATATATAAATATACAGCAAAATTTTTGTAACGTTGGTTATGACTTTGATGGTTACCGAAAGTCAACAGCTATATTTATATTTAATATCATTGATTGTCAATTCAATTTAAATCCGCTTGTAACCATTAACATTATAAAATGTTCGAACTAATTTATGTTACATTGAAAAATAATTACAAATTTCTGATTACAAGCCAAAAAAAAAATTTTTCAAGCATACAACAAATAGACCAAAATAATTTTATAAAAATAAATATTAACAGCAATACATATATTTTTATCTTCATTTAAGATCTGTTGATGTTCCCACTATCCTCTTCAAAGTGCATTGTTTTTATGAAAGCGAGTAGAAACGCAACCTATAACATTTTTTTACAATTTTATATCATCGTCGGATCGAAGCGAAACTTCACCTCCTTTCCCCTTTTAGCTATCTAGGGTGCGGGCAGCTGCTCGATACCGAATTCTCTCGCTAATCCACCCGACCGACACGTTGAAACACCCGACGCGCGCATCCCATTGGTGCGCAACCCACTTGCCCGGTAGTGGAGGTCGATGGGCGTGACTCGCCGGAACGAAGGGGCGTGCACGCTTTCGACTCGAATTAAGTGGGAGGTACCTGCCTGGAAGCGGTCGAAAAGCGTCGTAGTCTGTTTGCGGTGCCGGTGGGATTAAGTAGGCTGTGCGTGTCGTTGGTCGAGGCACGTGCCGTCGAGCGTAAATCGTAAACCTTGCACCGAATCAGAGTAGTCTAAAATCCGTGGTTTTTTCAACGATAAGTGTCTGCAGACCGAAGGGGCGGCATAGCGAAGCAGCCGTGGCCGTGCATAATTGATACAAGTGGACTGATTCGGGGTGGATTCGGCCGGAGCCTAGCGGAGATCGCAAAAGTGTCGCGACTCAGGACCCGGCGTTATCGCGGATCGTACGACAGTTTTGGTGACGACTTTGTGCGCGCGTTTGGTGATGTGCCATGAGCTGCTCTGAAGTTATGTACCAGGCGTACTATCCGTATCTGTATCAGCGGGCAGGCGCCGCGCCGGCTCACCCTGTCCCGAGGGCAGGGCCTTTCCCGTCGCCATTCGGCGCAGCACATCAATACGATAGGGTTTGTCTCTTTGCTTGTTTCTATTCGACGCGCACCGCGCCCCTGCGAATGCTATCAATGTGCTGTCAAAAGTTGGGACCTGGTCGACCAACATCTTGGATCTTGTTTACCTGCAAAGAAAAGACAAACCGCGGTGTACTCTATTATTATAGGCAAAGATTATCAGGCACCGAGTTAAATGAATAAATATGCTGCGCTTTAGTCCAAGAGCTAAATAATACCCTTACAAGATGCACTTTTTACTGCAGCTATTTAATTACGTAATGGTTGGATTACTTCCTTGCATCGCTCACATTCACTTTAAAGCAGCTAAAAAGCAGCTAAGAAAATGTGTAAAGCCAGTAAGGAAATGAAGCGCACTGCCTCAAAGCGGGATGAGTTATATTACATTTTATATAAACGCCGTCGAAGGAATTGTAAATCATCTGAGAGCGAGTTTTACGCACGAATTTAAATAATGGCAGTCGTAAAAGTGGCGTGAGCCAAACACACCGAGCGCGCCGCCTCCTTTGTTCGTAGAATGAAGACCTTTAGCCCCACACGCTCACTCCGCCCATGGGCTCAGCCAGAGCGACCTGTCGGCAGCAGTTAGTGGTTATTAAATTATCATAAAAATTTCATATCTCTATACTCCTTCCTATATGGCCCGGCGTCATCGGGATCGTAAATCATGCCGTACTTAACTCTTTGCGTTTCCTCGCTAAAAACGAGAATACGAAAGAAAAACGAGTCGTGATTCCTGCGTCTCGCGTCGGTGTCGTTCATAAGTTGAAAGTGTTGATGGCTTCTAACCGAGATTGCCATCTAACATGCGCCTAAGTCGAACGAGCGGACGATCTCGAAGATATGTAAATCTCGCGCCCGACATCTTCGCCACATTTTACGCACATCGCCGGGCGTCAACGAGTTGCGACTTTTTCGGCGTCGAGGACGCGTTGGAGATTTTCATCTCGTCGTCGCGCGCGATGGAAACGGGACGCATTCGCGGGCGGCGGCTGACGAAGGAAGGCGAGTTAATATTCAGACTGGAAGTGTCGAAAAGCAGGCGCGACGCGTTCGCGTTCGCGAGTTTATGTTACAACACGGCGCGAGGCGAGCGCGGCTTCGTCTTAACTCGAGCGCCGATCGCGCGCGCGACGAGTCGGGCGCCGGCGCATTTGTAGTACACGAACGTCAAAACTGGCAGCGCCATCTGCGCTGGAACGGCAGATTAAGCGGCGCTTGCGTCGGCTTTCCGCAACGCTTGGTCTTTCTTTCGCAGAAGTTCGCGCGCGCGTCGTCTCGAGCGTGCCCGGCTAATTTGAATGTTAATATACCGTGGCCGGCGATTATAAATTCAGCGCCCCGCCGCCGGCCGGGCAATTGAAACCGCAATGGAGATTAAAATTAAAAGCGTTTCTAGGAGCCGGGCGCGCGGCGCGTCATTAAAACGCGCAAACGCCCAATAACGACGCGTCGAATCGGAATAAAATGCTAATGACTTCATGAATTATGAACGCAAACAATCGTTTCTCATGCGCGGCGCGTCCGCTCATATCGGCGTGCGCGTAAAAAAATCCGCGCGCTTTTTGCTCCTTTTGTCGACGTGTTAATTTCTCCGGCGAGCAACCGTCGACGGACAAGACGACACTCGCACCGCACAATCAACAACGATTAACGGTCAGTCGCGTTGGAAATTTTGTCCTCGGCGCGCTGACATTTTAGGTAAACATGACGAATGATAAAACGCCGCGTTAATGCTGAATAATTAACAAGTTGATGCAGTAAGTCTGATTGTAATTAATTCTCGGTTATATCAAGAGCGCGCATTTCTAATGTTTCAATTTTCTCGCGACACGCCCGCGCACGTATAAATTCCTCATATTCGCTTTATTGGGTTTTTGCCGGGACACGCGCGGAATTTAACGACTTCGTGATTAGAAACGCGCATTAGCGAATGCGAACGTTGCCGACTTAATAATCCACCTACGTCGGCCAGCGTACTGGCGAAACGGTCGTTGCATTGAAGACGATCGATGTCGGATTCGGCTCGCGACGCGATTGCACCATCTCGACGGTTCTTTTGTTCGCGGCGTTGTTTATGCGCGTGCGCTTCGGGAGCTCCTTCAGTGACCAAGAGCTGTCCGCCGGAACACGGCCGCGTCGCCGACATCGCACGGAGGGCAGCGCATTATCGCCGTCGTAGACTCTTCGAGTTAAAAGCTTTTCGGATGCCTCTTCCTTCGCGAGCGCGCGTCTAGTTGTCGCACCTTGCCGGCCGCTCTTGTAAAGCCGCTTGTTTATGCCAAGCGCGGCCGGAGTTGCGCGCAACTCGGCGCGCAACGGCCGTAACAGATTGGGCTTTTACCGGCCGCGCAGATTATGAGGAGACGTCGCGACTCCTCGGCGTGCGGCGGGCGTTCGATAGCATCTTCGCGTAGGCCTCGGAGGTTGTGTTAGCTTGTGCTGGTCGATGCGCAGCGCGTGCGCGCCTCATCTGGCTCTTCGTCCATAAACGACGGACGCGGACCGCGCGGAAGATGATGAAGAATTCCGCGATCGAAGCGTCCGTCGCGCGGATATAGAAGTAACGACTTGTTACAGAAACGCGCGACGTTGCCGCGCGCCGAATACCAATCACTTTGTTGCGCTGACAAAGTGCAAGCGAATCGCGCGCGCTGTGCATCGCGAATGTAAATTAATTGCGACTAAAGCAATTTGTTCACATGGTTTTTGCGATTAGCCGCAAAAGTCGAGTCGTTGTTGTTGATTTATTCGGCGTTTGTGATAATTTCGAACGCTTGGCAGCGGTTCAAAAGCTTCCGAGCGCTTTTCCCAGTGAAAATATCACTTTAGAGCATATCACAACAAACATGTTATGACACGCATTGTCAAGCCGAATATAAACAATATGAAAGAATTCGTTTTGTTTCACGCTCGCCTTTGCATAAATTACAATTAAACGACTCGCTTGAGGTTTTTTTGTGCGTTCTTTGTTTGTCAGTTTCTTGCTTCTGTCATATTCGTATTATTCGCGTGTGTTTTTTTTTTGTTGCCTCGCCAGTTGCAATTTTTCAAGGCGCGACAGAAGCGTGCTGCCTGTTGAGTTGTTTCACGTAGAAAATGCACGACTTCCGGATGTTTGGACGTAATGTGACATAATTAATAAACGTTAACTTTGTACGATAGCCCGCCGTCATATAATGCGTGGATTTTTTGCGCGCTTTTCCTTCTCTTTCGCCCAGCGTACGTTTGAGAAGTGTTGTTTTTGTTTTGCAATCGTGTGTGTAGCTGTAGATGTTCATCATGCTCGGCCATATTTTTTCCAGCGCATTTGATAAATTTCCTAGCCAGACGGCGCATAAATTTGCTCGCGTTTCTTGCTGCGCCCCGTCATCCCTGGATTTCGAAAGCAATTTAAGTTAATTACACGTACATTACGTTCGTGCGCCTCGGCGGCGGCGGCGACTGGTAGGCGGCGAATCGGTACCCCTTTGATGAGTTGCGCGATAAGAAAGTTTTGGCTTTGTGCAGGCACCCCCTGAGCTATTCACGCTAGAACACCCTTTGTTTTAAGGCATGTGGGTGGGGAAGTGGAAGGAACGGCGCTTCATTATAATAAATTATCACACTGTTTGGTGCGGAAAGTAATAATTCGTCGTTTTCTTCTAGTTCAATGTCCAAAGATTACAAGAGACGAGTCATCCCCTTAGTCAGACGGCGACGGCAAGCGTAAACAGCGTCCTGCCAACGGGCCTGGAGAGCGGCGGCACCTCGGCCGGAGGCGGCGGCGCCGCCGGCGTCTACGGCGGTGCCGCGCACAGCACCGGCGGCTCCACCGTCGGCTCGACGCCGAGCAGTCCGCTGCGCCCGCACAAGGAAGAGGAACACCACGACGACTCCTCCGAAGAGGGGGCGGCGACGCCGGGCGGCTCGCGCGCGCAGTACGTGTCCGCGAACTGCGTCGTCTTCACGCACTACCAGGGCGACGCCGCCGCCGTCGTCGACGAGCACTTCTCGCGCGCCCTCGACAAGAACACGCATGCGAAAGGTGAGCGCGACCGAAAAGATGTGGAGCGAGCGGCGCAGAGCAAACGGCGGCAATTACACGTCTCCGGTGACTCGGAGAGGCGCGCGCGTTCGGCCGGTTCTGGTTGATTGCCGAAACGCTCGGAGTTTATGTGACAAAGTGTTCACCACGAACAGATCGGAGCGGAGATGCGCGATGCGCTTGGCGGTGTCCGGCCGGCTCCGATTATCACGCAATAAATTAGCCTCGACGAGATCGGACGTCGCTTCGGGCCTTCGTCGACGTCCGAAAAGGTAGTCGGGCACGCTCGCCCGACGGCGGACCGTTTACCAAAATCAACGAGCTTGTTGGTTTTATGCGCGCTCGGAGATTTCCCGCCGAGATTTCGAAACGTTCACATTCCGTCTAGAAACTAACCTCGAACGTGAACTCGTCGCTTCGTCTCGACGATTTTCGATCGAGCTACCGAGCTCGGGTTATGCGATCTGCAAGATGTGATATCTTTGTCATTTCGAAACACTTCGATTCCCGGCGACTTCTTTTACGATCCATCATCTTTTCGTCGCGAATGGTTTGCGCGTGCGCCGGCCATAAACCGCCCGGGTGCATAATGTGAAAATTTCATTAAAGAGTCGTAAATTAGTCGTGAATTAAAGGCGGCGGGTGCGCCATTAAGATACTTTACTAAGTAGCGCTCGCTTTACGACGGCGAGTGGAGAAACTAACGCTTCGCGCGGATCACGTCAATATAATAAGCCATTATCAGTAATCCGCCGGTTCGGACGATTTGATCGTTGCCTTATCGATACCGAAATGTCTTCTTATTTGTTAAGAACCTTCAGAGAATCTTCTTTTTTGCAAAAGTATCCAATGACGTGTGTTTGCAATTGTATTGTTTCGTTGCGCCGAAGTCAAATTACACTTGTCTTCAAAAACAAATTGATCTTGGTTTTAATTTTTCCAACTGATTATGATGTAATTTAATGTGCTTAGTTCATATCTAGCAATACTATGGGTAACACATCAGTTTTTTTACAAACAAATTCCAAATAAAAATTGTAATTTTTTGGCATTGAGTTTCGCTTAACGTGTGTGGTTACGATGTACATCAAAAACACGCCTTTGTAGAGAATTTTGTGACGAACAGCTTTGGTCCTGCCTGGAGACAACATCCCTTAAACACTACACCTTTTCTAAGTACTTGATGTAAATTGATGTGCTGTCTGTATTTAGGAATAGAATAGGTAACACATCATTTTTTTTACAAACAAATCCAAATTTGGATTATTCTTTTTGGCATCGATTTCCGCTTAATGTGTGCTGTCGGATTTTACATTCAAAACACCACCTTATAAAGAATTATGTGACCAACAGCTTTAGTCCCGTCTGGAGACAACAGCCCCTACACCCTCCACTTTGTCCAAGTACTTTAGAAGATAATCAAAAATTCAAAGTTTGTGAAAAATCCTGATGTGTTAGACAACTCATAATGAAAGTATCAAAATGCAAATACATACACACACCTAAAACCATTCAGACAAATGTATCACGCAAGACGGTGTGAACCAAGATTAAAAGACGCGATTGAGAATCGATTTTCTCGGCTGATTGCGCTCGGCACCGCTTTGATATTTCTATAAGACAGCGGTTGTAATTAGCATGTTTTATGGCCGGTACGCCGAATGCGTACACTTTCCGAGATACGCTTCCATGTCCTTCGTCGACGCCGCCATCTTCAGACTGTACTGGGAATATCGACGCGCTGCTTTCAGTACGAAGCGACGAGGCGATCTCGGAAGATGCCGTCGCATTAGGAACTGGTTTAGGACCAAACAATTTCTACGAAAATCGCGTAACGTGGGTCGCTACCCTTCCTTCATCTATGCATAACCTCTTTCATGCGCCGCCCGCCGCTTGCGTTTGTTTATTCGCCGCGGAATAAAACACCCATTTCGCGGACGCTTTCGTTTAATGTCCTTTCATCGCCTCGGCCGCCTTTTACGCGCACTAATTCGTGGCAGGGAATTTCGGCATTCCGGTCCAGAGAGAAAAAAAAACGAACGTTTTATTGACATACCTTCGAAGGTTTTCACGTATATATATTTCGGCCTCGGACGGCCGACCGCGACGCAAATCGATCTGGTGCACGCACACGCAGGATCGAAATCAAATCCTCGCCGACGTAAACAGACGTTTGGGCGTTCCTGCGCTTTTATTAGAAACGAAACGCGGCGATAAAAACCAAGCATCAAACAGCGACGATGCGAACATTAATGGCTGCTTTCCAACGCTAAACGTTTCGAAACATTTGATTGGCATCAGCGCAAAAAGCGCCGCGGAATGCCGCCAAACAAAGAAACATTTCGTCAATTTACAATTAACAAATATTTACCGAATTTCACGTTAAACTTGTAACATAAATCGTTGATTTACGATAAAGTCGAATGAGCTTAGCTCAGAATTCCTAGTAAGCTATGTTGTTCAATTCAGACAATTAAAAAATGATAAAATGAAGAAATAAATCATAAAAACAATCGGATGGTTTTATTTATTTATTCAGTGATTTGACGAATTCCAGTGCTGCAGGGTTTCGTAGAACTTGTTAAATTAATTATCCTTTTGTAGAAATACAGGAATAATTTCTAATGGTCTTGCTGGCACCATTTTTACCTGACGTGTTGTACCATTCGTTCGTAGAAGGCAATTAGTAAAGTAAAAAGTAAACAACTGTCGTTGCGTTGACCTCATGGCTTGAACCTTGTGGATGATCATTTTGTCGATGTTTGGTTTGGTATATTGGAGGAAGAATTGGTCGATGGAAATCTGAATCTTTCAACGAAAGTTAACTTCTTTCACTTTCCAAGAGAAACAGTCGATTTTAATTCCCAATTTGTCCGGACAGCGGAGATAAAACCGGAGTGTTTATTGGTGGCATAATTAACGATTCAATTATAAATAATAGAAAACAAATTATTATGCTAATGGCGCGCTCGTTTGTCANTGGTTGCCGAAAAGCCGCGCGCGATAACCTACTTAATTAAAACACACTCGACTTTGTCAACTCTGTTAATAAGCGTGTGCAAACGGGCACCATCGTGTTCAAATTAGGCGCAATGTATCGCCGAGTTTCTTATGTTTTCGGGAGTTGTGTAACGCGTCGGATGACATAATTAATAGAAATGCGATTGGACCTCTGCAAAGTTGAACACGGTTTGTTCCAAACATCACTATGTTATTGAAGTTTACAACTATGTTAAATGCAGTTTTTATATAATAAGTTTCAATTATAAAAATGTGATTTTGATGTACCTGCGTATCGATATCATGAAAACGAAAGATGCCATTCGATTGGAAATTAATTTTTTTTTCTAGAATCTAGAAAAACATATGAGCATAAATAATAAATAAATCAAAATAAATCAATTTTCAATGTATTTGAAATGGTACTAAAAATAATTTTAAATTGCAACTTTTGCGTAGCTGCGTATTGAAAATCTTATTAAACGTGGTATCATTGGAAATCTATTGAGATTTTAATTGGATGATGTAGAAATTTTGCGGCATATTCACCACAGTTGCACGTTATGGGCATTTAAAAAATTCGCCGTGTTAAATCGTATGAATCAAATCGTGGTTGGAATCAAACGTGGCAAACTTTACAGAGGTGATATTTAGTATTTTCAAAGTTGTTTTGTGGTTATGCTTGGTGCCGTTGAGAATCGTCGGTTGTCAATCGGCGTCGTTTGAGGCTAATTTGTCAGCGTCGCATGGTTCGAACTAGCGCGTTGTTCAATACAGCACCCTGGGAAAACGTGCGACCAGAGTCCAGAGGCTTTTCGCAGCGTGGAGGACGTCGGCGAACGATGCAAATGCGCGCCGAAATTCCCGAAATTCCATCGCCGCCAGGGCGACAGAAGCGCGCGCGAGGTCGCCCTTTGTTTTCGCGCAATACGCGCCGCTCGCCAATTTCGGCGGCCGGATCGAAGCATTCAATAAAAGCGCCGCGCGGCGCGGAAGAGTGACGGGCGCGCGACGCGCACGAAACTCGTTTCGGAATGCGCCGACGCGCCGGTGATTTATATAAAACGGCATCTGATTATTTGTGAACGTTAACGTTCGCGTTCGCGAGTATTGTCGGATCCGGCCGGGCCGCCTTTGAGCGCGCGCGCCGCGGTTCCCACACTTCTTCGGCGGCGGCGGCGCGCGCGCACGCTCGTCCTGCTCGGTCGTCCTGCGAGCGCGCGCGAACGCTTCGGAGAAGCGGGCGATTCGGACGCGTAAAGAACGACGTGCATCGATGCCGATAATAAAACGAAACAACGTCGCGAACAACTTTGACCGATCGCCGCGCCGAAAGCGCCGTCGAGGGAGCGAGCGCCCGAGCGGCATTAGAAAAACCACTCCGGCCGCCGGATTCCGGCTTTGATTCCGACGAAATCTCAATGCGAGATGAAGGAAGCCGCCGTTCGCATTCCTCGTCATCTCGGCTCGCGCGGCGCGACGTTAGGCGACGATCAGGAACAAATAAATAAATGCCACCAATCGCACGCTATTCGAGCGCTTGACCAATTATTAATTAATTACTATCGTCCACTGTGGCCCTGCACGAGCGGTGCTTTGTTTCAAAACTCGCCGCAGAGTATTTAACAAGTGTTTAAGAAGCACGTCGACGATAACGATCGCGCGTTCGGCTCGTTTTCGTGCGTCTTTTTCTGGAAATCTCGGCGCGTCGCGCGACGTCGAATTTATGGTGTTAGAATCGGCGTAAATCATTTCGTGCGTCCTTTGTTTCGAACTTTCGACTCCGTGCGCCGAACGCGGACCAACACGACAAATGTGGAAATTACGGCGCGTCGGAAAATGACAAGAAAACCCACGCCACGCGAATAAATAACGCTGAAAACCACGCTTATCGCACAAGAGCTCGACTTAATTACGCCTGTACGACATGTGCTCGCTCGAACAGTTGCATAATGTCGCCGAGTCACGATCGGCGCCCGCCGCCCCCGCCTTGGTCGGGCGGCGCGGAGTGTCGCGAGCGTTGGCGGCGCCTGAGCGTGTGTATCGTTTGCAGACACGTCGCCGATGTCGACGCGCAACTTCCCGCCGAGCTTCTGGAACAGCGCGCAGTACGGCGCGTCGGGGGCGGGCGCGACCGGCGGCGGCGGCGGCGGCGGCGAGCTGTATCAGGGCGCGGCCGGCGGCGATCACTACCACCCTGGCGATTGGTATCACCAGTACACGGCGGCGTCGCATCGCGCCGTCCACGACTATCACCACCACCATCACAACATGGCCGCGCAGTACGGCAGCCTGCTGCTGCCCGGCAGCCGCCTCCACATGCCGGGCGCGCAGTGCAAGGCGATGGACTGGCAGCATCCGTCGCTGGAGAATCCGTACACGTCGTACTCGACGATGTCCGGTGAGTAGTACACCATCTCCACCGTTTGCCCCCGCCGTTCGGCCGAGAAAAGCGGCGCGCGGTAATTGCGATCGGCCGCCCATTGGTCGGCGAGCGCTTTCAGCGCTTGTGTATCGATTCGAAACCGTCCGCCGGCAATGGTCGACCGGCTTCCTGGAAACGCGCGCGGCGGCCGGCGGTCAGTTCGCCACGTCGACGCTCCGTCTCTTTCGGCCGCTTCGTTTTTCGCTCTCGAGCCCCGTCGCTAGCCGCACCCTGGCCAGCCGCGAACGCACGGAGATCTGCTACGAATTTTCCACAAGAAATTATAGAAACTAATCGATTAATCGAATTAATCGATTTTTTTATTTTAACTTCGACTAATAGTTTGATTATTTGTGGCACGAAATTAATCGAATTAATCGATTTTTTTGTGTTCGATTAATTGATAGCATTATGAATACCATATCAAAACAAGAAAATTATGCCACCTGTGACTTCATAATTAATCGAATAATTGGAATATCGATTATTTTGAATTATTGTCATCCCTAGCGCGGTTATGACGTCAGTGTCATAGTGCCATGGACAAAAATTTTGGTGGCAATTTACGAAACGAACGATTAATCGCAAAGTCGATTAAATTTTTTCAAAATTGGCGAATAAATATTTGTGTAATTTGAATTAACCGGTTAATCTATCAATCGATTAATTTAGAACTTTTGCCATCCCTATTTCTAACGCGACTCGCGCGTCAAGAGAGAGTTGTCGCCATTCCAGACGTGCTGGAAAAAGGACGCGACCGAAGCCGAACGAGATCGGGTCGCTCCGAATGTGGCATTCGATGCCATTTTCGTCCGTCTATCGACGCGCGTTCTTCGCACCTCCGGCGGACTTTCACACCTCGCCGACTGATACGCGTTTGACATCGATCTCTATACGCTAATCCGTGTACGTTTTCCTTCTTGCAGGTCTCGAAGCGCAGGTGCAGGATTCCTCGAAGGACCTCTACTGGTTCTAGTGAAACGGACACGTTGTATAGTGCTAAATATTAAAACAAAAAAAGAATTGTAAAACCTAAGTAACCAAAACGACGAGGGGCGCGAGTAAATGATAATATATTGATTCTAAACTAAACCACAGTGATGCGACAGTTTGAACGTTTTCTACAACGTCGTTGCAGCCCTGGCGCACGAGAGCTACACGCAACACCTTCGATGTACAAAGCGATTTTTATGAATTTTTACATACGTTGCGACGCGTGCAGTACGAAGGATCGTTACCTACGCACACACGACATGCTACTGGAGGACAGGAAGGATGTGCATTAGTTTACGAACACTGGCTAGTTAAAACGTATACATTTCGTAGCGCTAGACGATGGATCGAATGTTCCTTAAATTCCGCAGCGGATTTGACAGATTTAATTTATTTTCAGTTTAGTACGCAATCAGTCTTGCTAGATGGCGTCGCACGACGAAAGGTGTAAATAACTGGCGTGCGTTCAACGTCGACGCCTTCAAATTAACAAACAGCGAGACGCGATGAAATTCTTTTGTAAATATGTTGATATGCTAATGTATAACTTGACACAACTTGGGTAATAATAACGTACACTGAAAATATGCATAATGTATATCCTGGGCAGCAGTAACACCCCTTCACTAATAGCGCTTAGAACGATTGTATCCGACGCTCGGCGGCGCGACGACGAACTTGAAGTCGGTGCGTGCCCACAGCCTAATTGTAAGCAAACTCTGAAGATGATGTTGGCAAGTGATATAAGTTAGGGCCATCGTTTGATTCGACACACTGTATTATTGTAATTATGACTTAATTGTATTCGATTGGACGTATACTGAAAATCCACGCGAACCAACGGGCATCCAGAGCGATCAGTAATCGATGATCGATGTACCTTACACGGAGCGGGCGAGCGAGATGTTTCTGTAATTGTGCAAGTGGTGAAGACATCCAGTCCGAAACTTGGTTTAATGTTTGTGCAATAAAAACAGTTTGAAATAGTCGCCTGCGTCGCTGGTGTGTTGTTTGTTGTGTTGTCGCTGCGCTCGGAAAGGCGCCGCGATTTTAAATAAATAATTATGATATAAATCGAACATATGGCACTCGGAGGGCCGGCGCTCTTCGGCACCGTTTGTTTGTCGGCGCGGCGCAATCACGACGCGCAATCATTATCCATCCATCTCCGCCGCTGGAAATTGTTCAAATAAATGCTTTTAATGCGGCGATCGGATCTGCGCGCGGCCGCTCGAGCGACGCGCCGCATATCTGGTTAATTATGTTTTTTTACGTCGCCATCAGTCACACGGCGCGAGCGCAATTACGCCCCGCAATTACATTTTCCTTGTAAAATTCCAAACCGGCCGGCGGCCGGCGGCTGGCCGCATCGACGCGTCGGCATTTCGCATATTCCGCTCGAGTTCGTACGTCTTCGCCGAGAGCGAGCAGCATCCGCTGACGTGGACGAGGTAGGTGCGCATAACGAGCGACATGTGTCGACAGCCGTTGGGTCTTTGTTGACACACCAGGCATCGAAATTCTCTCCAATCTCTAACCACAAACTTGAATGCATATTAATGTGATCTCCGAGAAGGCACGATACAGGGAGCGGTTCGGTTTTCCGAATATTCACCTGTGGTGGATGAGATGTTTATTGAGGGTCGACTGCGCTTTTTGCCTGCTTTATAGTTTTATTGCATGTCCAAAACATGAAACTCGACGCTCAAATCAAAACCCACCAGTATGCCTTAAAAGTTTCAATTTTTTGAAGAAATTATTCCAGTAAATGTCGGCGCAAGTGGTGAGTTCGTTATAGTGAAGGCACGCTATGGCCTGTGGATGTGTGTTAAAACATTATTAAATTGCTTCCATCGTGACAGATTGCGACTATTTCATGAAATTAGATATGTGTTAATAAATCATTAATTGGTTTTATTGGAACTCCATATTTAGACTAACAATAATATAACCATAACATAACTCAAATTTATACTCGGTTCTGCACTTATTTGCACAGAACCACCCTGCCACCCCCGAGCGAATGTTGACAATAAAAAAACTATATAGGTACAACCATTAAAAACACTCAAATTTAATAAATATTACAAATATTACCCAAATATAAATTACTGCTTAACAATACTACAAATATTCCATTATTATAAACTATGCAAATTTAAATGATAAAAAACAATTAAGTAACAGGATACATCTATAAAATGGATTCCAATGGTTCCAAGTGAAGTTGATGGAGAAACAATAATTACTGATAGTACGGGAGATATCAGTGATGTAAGAATAGTTGAGGTTGTGGTGGGATCTCAATATTCAGACATACTATCCCAACTTTTTAAGTTCTTGGCTTATATGGCCCAATAAACCATTTTGCGGTTTTGTCATTCATTTAAAAGTTAAGTGCTTAAATATTTATCTTAGGTAGGAATTCGGCAAAGCAACCGGGATCTTCACCAGATGGCCAGTTATCGACCGGTCGGCCATTTTGTTTTTATCGTCAATTCAATAACGCCGAGAATGACGGAAGCCACTGAAGTGTGCAGTCGGCATCTCCGCTAATAAATTATTTTTCGACACTTCCTCGTCCTAATTGATCCTCGACGTCATCAATCACCACTTTCGGACGCGCGACGGTAATGAGGCGTCTCTATCGTCGCGTTTCTGCACGCCGACGTCGACTTTTTCGAATCTTTCCTTCCGAACGCGCCGAATACAAATGGGAGTTCGTGCTGCTTTTCCTAATTAACACGTGTTTCGCTCCCGGGGGCGCATCTCTCGAATGTATTAGCGTTCGGGTTCACACCATTAGTAACTCGACGCCGCCAAAAGGACACATGCGAAAGCGAAGGAAAAGGAAAGCGTCGTCGCAAGAAACGGTGGCAGCAGCGGCGGCGTCTTTGGGCGCTTCGCATTTTACGATTATTACCCAATAAGACCCCGCGCGGCGCGTTGCGTAACACAAAAATTAATATTTTAAGTAGCACTTAAGTTCTCTCGGGCGTCTTCCGATTCCGCGCGAGGCGCTCTGGCATATAAACAAGGACGCGACGATAAAATCCGGCGGCGCATAAACACGGCCGGCGATTAAAGCTCGCACAATATTTTGACACTTTTACGAGACGCACGTTTTGCCGCACTTGACGACGTGAAAATCGGCGGCTAATGCTTACAAACCGACAGCAAATTGGTTAGGAGTGGGGACGAGTTATGCGCACGTCGAGACGTGACGATGTGTGCCAAAATTCGTTCCAGACTCGACTCCAAAACTGCGAGCCGTCATTCCTTGTATTAATTTGTAAGTAGCTAGAGCAAAACGTGCGAGGAATGCTCGCCGGCCGTTTGATGTTTCGCCGACGAAATTGATATTTTAATGCGTTCGCTGCGCGCGCACTTGCGCGTCCGCCGACGTCGCGGACGCGACGAGCCAATTATGCAAATGCGTTCGCGATCGAATTGATCGGATTCGTTGGCCGCGACGGGCTTCGATGCTGCGACGATTCGATGTCGACGCGCGCACGACGAGAGCGTTTTTAATGTGATTATG
>JAODGE020028371.1:0-10725 GCA_027574965.2 Ecitophya simulans
ACGCGGCCATATGCATGCCCCACACGCCGACGCGATGTCGTCGCGTCGCAACTCTTCGCTCTCCGTTCGTACGTACCCAACGTATCGCACGGCATTGCCGCACATCCGAATGAATGCGCGGCACGCTGAACGCGATGGATGGGCGCAAGACGTGCGGAAAACCTTCAACGTTTGTTCCTGCTGCGGGAGGACCACCTTGCGGTGCCGGAATAAATCATTCCGGTGGTGTTTCAACAATGCCAGCGTCTTCTCGCGGCGACACTCGTTCCGTATTGATATCGTTCGTGATTCGCGCGTTGCGTCGCGCCGTCGAACCAAAACGCATTTCAGCATCGCGAATCGGTCAAGGTGCTAATGCTCTTGTTCGGTTTGCCTGTTCGCAGTGGATACGTACAACGGCAGCAATTTGTACTTCTGGAGATTGGATCGCAAGCAGATGGGCGCGTACTTGTGCATCGCCAGCAACGACGTGCCGCCCGCCGTCAGCAAGCGCATCTTATTGAATGTGAATTGTAAGTATGCGCGTCGTTTAGTCTTCGGCGATTATATACTAGGGATGTCGGAAATATATCGATATTTCGATATGTCGATATTTTATTTTTGTTTGGACGATATTTTTGGGCAATATTTTATTTTGCGATATATCGATATATCGATATCAAATTTGGACTATTGAAATGGTATAAAAGTCGATATTTTTTAACCAAATTCTAATATCATACATTGTAAATATCATACTGGGACACAAAGAATTTTTTCTTGACAATTTCATATGCTATTTACAACCGAGCGCGATATATCGATATATCGATATTTTTTAAAATTAATTATATATCAATAACGATTTTTCTAAAATATATCGAATCGATATATAGCGATAATTTTTTAGATTTTCGACATACCTATGATATACGCGCCATTTCCGCGTCGAGATAGGAGCGCATCGGCGCTTCACGGTTACGGCGCGCCGGAATGTTGGCGTGTAAATAAATACGCGCGGCGCAACGCATCTGGCTACAATTGCGCCGATATTTTATGCAAATTGCCGCGCCGCGTCTTCCGAAGGTCTCTAATTACGCCTCGCATATGAGCTGAGAATTACGTACGCTTCAAAGACATTCTTCAACGACAATTTCGACGTGTATATTTATCACGCGCATGCGATTTATTTACCAACCCAATATTTTAATTTGGCTGATCGTCATTAATCTTGCAATCAGTTCGAGCTGGCACAAACAGCGACGGCGTTTCGAGGCAAACGCGTGCACGACTTTTAATTACGGTAATTGCAAACAGCGAAAATCAACGTTCGTTTTCGGTTTTCATCTCGTAGGGAGGCGTTCGTTAGGCACATAACGTGAATGTGTAAACGCACGTTTGCAGTCGCCTCCGCCACCACGACCGAGATGTTAGTTTATGTATTTCGCGCGTTTCTAAACTAATGTTGTTTTGCGCGGTGGCAGTTCACAACCCCTATGGCGTTTGCGTACGTGCGGTTCTGTTTGTTGCTAATTACACGCTTCATTTTCTTACTAAATATCAACGGTACCGTTATTATTTCCACATACGCGAGTGGCACACAAGTTATGCAAAACGACATTTGCATGAAACACCGCCGCTGTTTATTTGCGGCGGGTAATTAATTAATAAATGAAAAAGTCGTGCGGAAAATTGTTGCACTCGGATAATTAAAATATCGAACTGTTCTGCGGCGCGCATGCTTAATAATCCTCCCAGGTTTCAAAGCAGCGCACTCTCCTAATTTGTAATATAATAATAAGCATCCGAGCGCCACGTTTGTAATCTGAAGTTTGCCCCATCTGGTTTTCATATTCACGAACGCACTGCCGGTTATAAGTGTGTCGACGCTTCTGGAATAATAGCGGACCGGCTTCACCGCGACTGCACTAAAACAATAACAGGACGAAGCCACAGGAAGCCTGGGCGCGGCGTTGTCGGTGTGCGTGCCGGGGTGGTTAGATAAGTAAAATTCGCAAGTTTCCCGATAAACGTCCAAGATTTGCGTCGGTTTGGTTCGCTTCGATTTGGTTCCGCTCGGGGCCATCTCCCCAACTCCCCTGCCTTCCTTCCCCCGTTGGGCCCTTATCCCCGCGTCCCATTCGGGACGAGACTATAGAGTGCAGACGTTCCACGTCCTCCTACTTGTTGTGTATCGGCGTTCGCAATCTGCTCGAGTCCGTCAGCGGCACGGGCGAGTTTCCAGGAACTCGTTATCGGTCGCGTGAGTGGAACTCTTCCATCTCGGTCGGCTGCCGTCGCCTTTGTTGCCATCGGGCTTTCGAAAACGGACCAAAACAAAGCGTCGAACAGTGTGACCATCCAACATCCCGTACAAGCATTGTGGCCTCCTTCTTTGTTTCGGTTTTTGGACGCCCGACCCGACCCAACCTCGCGTCGCGGCGAAGCGCGCTCGGTCTCGTTACTTTTTTTTTCGGCGCGCGCGGAAAGAAAGGCGTGGAAAGCGTTTGAATGCGGAATTGGAAGCGCGGTGCTTTGGAGACGGCCAACTTCTGCTTGAAATAAGTTTCTAATTAGTTTATTGCCATGTGTTAATTCCCAGCGCGACTCGGGAGCAACAAACTTTGACAACGACTTAAATAAAATACGTCTCTGTGTGTCGTCCGTTACTCGCGATAAGACCGGGTTGCGGGTAGCAATCTCATTTGAGTTATTTTTTTCTGCTTCCAGTCGCGCCCGTGATAAAGGTACCCAACCAGTTGCTGGGGGCGCCATTGAACACCGACGTGATGCTGGAGTGCTACGTGGAGGCTTTCCCCAACACCATCAACTACTGGGTGAAGAATCGCGGCGAAATGCTGCTCAACGGGTGAGTGCGCTTCTTATACTCGCCCAACCCTTGGGCACGTCGCATCTTTCACCCTCGACAGTAGACGGGGCGCGTCTGCTACGCAGCACGGCGTCCCGCTTGTTGTCGCTGTGCGTTTCGAGGGGGTGCTCATTGTGCAAACCGAGGGCCGATGCCAAAGCGATTCGTTTATTATTTAAGCGCAAATGTTTGCTCTCGTCGCGCCGTGCAGCTTTGCAATTTGCGCCGTGCAACAATTCAAATTGTAGCAAATTAATTTGAAAACTTAGCAGATTGCAACGCACAACATTCTCTATGACTATTCCCAAACTTAATTAGTACCTTTCATTTACTATTCATGGCGCGGATGTCGCTCGTTTCGAATTTTCAATTTTGCTTTCAAACACGGCACGACGATATTTCAAATCCGGATCATTTTTATATCCGCGGATCAGACTGCGCCGCAATTATTCATTGGATTAGCAAACGGATGGACTATTTAATTACGGCACGAAGTTGCGCGGATGAAAAATCTCGCGCGCGGGCTAAACACGCCGCCGAGAGCATAATAAAATCGTAAAAATTTATGTGCGCCTCTTCATCATCGGGCGCGGAAAGCGCACACTAAAAGCATGAATATGCGAGCGAATGAGAAACTTTCATGATGTGCCCGACGCCTCCACGGACCGCGCTTGCATTTATATTTATTCAGCCAGGTAATTGAACGCACCTTTTCGCCGTGCACACGTGCGTCGAGGATGTTTTAAGACTTTTTCAAATGACTGAATATAAAATCTGACTGAATATAACATCGTTTATGTGTACCGTGGCCCAGACACGTCGTCAGTCAAGCAAACATTTTCGAACCGTCGGTAATAATTCCCGGTGTTGCAATTCACCCGCGGCCGCTAGCTATTTGCTGTTATAATACCACCAAAGAATTAGACTTGCGTTGCGAGTTGTGCGCATTGATATTCAGTGGCAAGCACACCTGCCGGTTGCAGTTTGTATATTAACACTGCGCCACTTTCCAAGTACTTTCGAGCCCGCCAGCACAAAAGCGATAAGCGTAGCTCGCGCGCCGGTGGAAGCGAGTGACTGGCAGTCGCTTTTTACCTCGCCGTAATGACGTCGTTGTCGGTGCCGCCGCCAGGCCCAACATGCAACCGGCGCTGGCTGGCGGCTGAATGTAAAATAAAGACCCGACGCGACCTCGTATCGTTTGGTCGCAAGACCGCATCGGCGGAAGAAATTCTCGCCACCATTCAGCGCGGCATGGCAAAACGCAATCTCGGCTAAGACAACTTCGGCCGGGATTCGCGCTCGTCGCGCATTCTCTCCGTGCACGGAACTGCACCGCGTCGCGCGTTCTCGCTGCACCCCCCCCCCCTGCAAGGGCCGGCGCGGTTGGATGACTGGGGGCAGGAGATGTACAGGACATGTTTGCCCATCACGCAGGACAGCGGCGGAGAGTGGTCGTAGTTTCAATGTTTATGGCTGTTGCGTTACTTTCAAGTGAACTGAGCGTCCAGAGTCAAATTTTCTTCCGAGTGCGGTTTAACCTTGCACCGCTGCAGTTTCAAGCGAACGTTGAACGCGTTTAATTTAAAATAAGACGTTGTTTTTATTAGTACGTACACTGCGAAGTTTCGAGTTAAGTAATTTGCGGAAAAAAAGACAAACGCTCGCAATTGGAAACAAAACTATTTTCAATGCGAGTGATTGCAGGCATTTATCTGTGATTGACAGCGTATACGCACAATATCCTATTCCATCGAAATGACTGATATTGAATTGTTAGCGAATGCTCGTTACCACAAACTGCGTGTACCTAGGTTCTCGTTAAATTGAAGCATTAGTGTATTTCCTGTTGTGTGTTTTGATTAATGCCATCGGAACAATACACGCCGCGTTGCGACTGTTGCACACTAAACAATCAAAATAATCTTCTAATAACGCAATAGTTTTGTGCGTTTGGTATTGGAAACACGATTGCTGAAAACCAACCAGTTTCCGAAGCAAACTAATGCCGTATTAATGATTCACACACTTTACATTGAAAGTGTTTGGCGTTATTAATCACAGCCTCGACCTCGCAACCTACTTTGAACAGTATCCAACACACATAAACACACACGCACGTTTATTTACTGCATTTCACGTTGCAGCACTGAAACGTTGCTGTTGTGTAGAGTGTTCTATGGTTTTAATTAGCCGTGAAACAACATCGTTTTATTCGAAAAGAATTAGGAAGCAAGCGACAGAAGAGAGGTGACAGCCACAAGGTCATTTTTGAACATCAGTCTGAAAATAATGTGTTACGACGGAGTCACGCGCAGTCGGCCACGGTTGATTACGCCCCACCACTTGCGCTACGCGGAAGGAAAAACGCCGCCACGAGGACGAAAGAGAATTAAGCGCTGAGCTTCGCGGCAAAGTTATACATCTCTGTAGGACGCGGGACGTTCGGGGTTGTCGTTGTCGTGCAAAACAGAAAACAGGGCCCATTTCTAGCTGTTGTTGCTCGCGCACAGCGTCGGCGTCGCGCCGTGTCAGTCTATTGTTGCGCGTCGCAATTTATAGACACCATCAACGAGCCCTAAACAACGCTTGCTCTATGGAGGCGGTCGAGATGAACGAGAGAGACGGACGGCAGGGGTGCTTACGTGTGTGTTTCTAATATTATGCCGAGAGCATCGAGGCGAAATTGCTTTCTCCGCGCCTGCAAACGAAGACTGGGCGAAAAAAAGGCGAAGGAGTGCGCTGCCAGAAATGCGTCCGCATTACTCGCGCGTGCCAATGCAGAAGAAGGTGAATTTACAGTGTGACAATGGGTTCCAAAGAGGATGAATTGTGGTTGTGCATTTATTAATAACGGTTTTTTTGCTATTCTTATTCGGACTAGACGTGTGGCCATAAAATGTGCGATTGTTTAATCGGATTTTTGTTGGAAATATTTTATTTTTCGGGCTGCGCGTTTTTAGGCCGAGCGTAATATATTTGCCCGCATTGAATCACGAAATTACATGTCAGAGATGAAAACGCCAATATGTGTATGAATGGAAATAAATCCAAATCCGACGATCAAACGGATAACGGCGACACGCATTGAACATTGCGTAAAAAATAACGCGCGACATCGCTGCTCGGGTGGTCTGTACACATCGAACGGTGTAATTTGCGGAATCAACAAATTTATAGTGGCGACGAATGGCGTCGCCGATCGTTATAACACCGCTGACGAGTGTTAACATAGCGCATTTTCTGGTTTTACACGTTGCCGATCTTTTGCGCGATATCAGAAAAACCGTAACGCCAGCGAACGCAAGCGCACCAAACCAATGTGTGCACAATGTCGTCGATATTCTTGTTGATTTACAAAACGTCTTGTAGTCAAAAATTCAAATTAGTTCCAGATAGCTTTGTGACGGTTCATTTGCGTTCCGGCGATACGTTCGACATGTCGAATGGATTTGTCATCGAGTACTTCGTTTTGCGTTCGCGTTTTCGTCGCTGCCATTCTTCTATTTATTTTTATTTTTTGGGGTTTTACTTCAATTGATTGATGGACTTGCGCCGGGCACCGTCGACGCTGTTTCTAAATACAAGTGTACACATCAATCAACTTCCGGATTATGTTTTTACGCGAGCACGCAGCGCCGAGACATTTATTCTCCGCGTCGACAATGCTCGCGCTTAAAAGCAACACGTTCTCGCATGTCGAACATCGACATCTCAAAATTTCGCGAATTTTTTGTTTCGATCGTTTTCCGCAGGACGGAGTGGAAACGTATCAAACACTGAATGCATGCGCGCATTGAATCAGCGAGCACGATTAATCATGGTTACGATGTCGTACGCTTTTTCATTCGACATGAAAACATTCGAAAATGACTGAAAACGAAATGAGTTAATGGATTATTGCGTGGCGCGAATTGAAATGCATGCCATTATAAATATTGGTAGGAGAAGGTGGCGCGTTTCCGTCCAATTCGGCGCCGCGACTAAAGCTGACTAATTAGTGCCAATTAATTATGATATTTTGCGTTCGAATGAATAAATCGGCTGACGCGCGCGCGGCGTTTTCGCAAGTGGGAAAATATCGACTGGCATTAATCATCGCAAGCGTTTTATGGTTTTAGGCCGGCCACATTGCGCCGGCATGTTGCGAGGCGCGAGCGGGCGGCTAATCGCAAATCGAAGCGGCGCGCCATGTTTTATATGTCGCAATTGCGCGCGCTCGCAAATTGTAAAATGCGAAGCGCGATAGGGAAAATGCAAAGCGCACATGTTAAACGTAATGCTCGGCGTACGACGGATGAATGTGCTAGACCGATTTAAATTATGAAAATGGGCGCTGCAATATTTACGCATAATTTGATAAATCGCGCGCATTCAGTTTGTAGGCAATTTGATTATTGGCGGATTGGCACCTTCGGTTCGAGCCATTTATAAATGACGAAGCCAAACGTGTCGTTTGTTTATCGACAATTCAGTGTTATAAATTGATTGGATTAATTAAAAATTAATCTGTTACCTAAATTCTATAGAAGAGCCCGACCAAGTCAATCAACGTCAAGGAGACGAAGAGCTGCGCAAACGATCATTATCGAATTATTAATTCATGAGTTGTTCGCGCTTCGTTACGCTCGACGTGCGTCGAAAGTCGAGCTTTCCGCGCCGTTTTTTCCGCGCTCCGAGGAAACATTTTGAATGAAAGGCGCGCGACGCAGCATCCGATCCCACGTCTCTCAAATCCGCGCTCATGATTTATAACTTTCGCTTTGCGAATAATACCAGTCCAAATTATTAATTGTCGTTTATTATATTGGAATTTCGCATTTTCCGTCGCGCTTCCGCCACGACTCAACCGTTTCGCCAGTGTCGCTTGCAAAATGTCTCTTGCCTTCTTTGCGCCTCGTCGTGAGAAATCAAAAAGTTTCCGCGGCGCGTTTGGACGTTTGGGGGGTCGGGAGAGATGGCGTTCGTTAAATGGTATGTGACTTAAAACGAAATTTAATCTTCTTTTATTATGTTTTTAAAAGTTAGTTTAAAAATTAATTTGCGAATTACGTGCATCGGCGGCGCGTGCATGCGAGTTGAACTTTGCGCACGAAATTTCGACGCGCGCGCTGGGGAATAATAACACAAACATAATTTAATAAAAAGTTTCTTTTGAAATCGAGGCCGGCGCCGAACGAGCACACCTCTCGCATGCACGTTTTATCAGTTTAAACGCGATTAAACACTTTAAACATATTCCAACCGAATCAATTAGCCGGATTTAACGTTTTAAACTTTTGACATCGTACCTGCACGCCATGCCCGTAACACCGGCTCCGCATATGGTGATGCGTTTAATTAATTTCTGCGTTTCAGAAGCAAATACACGATTAGAGAAGAACGCAGCGGCTACAAAGTGTTGATGTGGCTGATTATAAGGTCCTTCGCCACGCAGGACATCGGCACGTACAACTGCGTCTCGACAAACTCTCTGGGCAAAGCGGAGGGCACACTGCGACTGTACGGTGAGTTCAATTTTTCATTCTTTCATTTTGAAACGGCGAGGAATTACAATGTCACGTCAAAAAAGATCATTTGTCTTGTCTGAATTTAATTGAAATTAAATTTTCCAACAGCTTGCAGTCAAAACTTAATTCAGAACGCTGACGTCGCCTGAATTTGTTAAAAACTTGTTTATACTTCTTGACACATCTCAAAAATGCATTGTTGCCGCTTTCAATATTAAACTAGCAACTATAAACAGCTTACCTACTTTGTTCGTTGACATCCCAGCAAAAGTAATTTATGTTTAAAACTAATTCAAGAATACCAACACGTTCTATAATTTGTTTGCGCTGTTCTGTTTCGTGTTTGAGTTATGAAACGTGCTTAAACTCTCGTTTCTGGCAAGAGATCGTGACGACAACAGCATTTCGCAAATATTTGCGTACGTTTCATTCGACGAACATCGACGCACCACCTACGGGTGTTGTGTAATTAGGGCTAATTACATTCTAATTATTGCACGCGTGCGCTACATTTACATTTCACTAATATTATTTGTTGTATAGTGGGGGTGCCAATATTGACCTAGATTGACAATCTGACAATCTGCTTCTTCGTTCATCTTTAAAACGCATTTTTCAAAAGTAACGTAGAATTGATATTTACGCCCATTACATAAGATTTGAATATCCAATTGTCTTGATTTTATGGTTGATTGGATGCGGTATTTTAAGATCGTATCTGGTTGAGTAATAATTCACGACTAAATTACTATACAACAGTAATAAAACTAAATATGCATCAGAACATTCTGGAAGAAAATAGATTGTAGCGCCTTTACAACGTCACAACTCTAGGCACAAAAACGAGACAGCGAAACGGTCAAGTATTGCTTACCGGCAGAACTAACGAACGCCAATCGTCGGTGCATTCCACAGCGTCTAGACGATCTTTCAACCGTTGCGACGACCTTCGACGATTGCGAACCGTCTCAACGGTCGCTGCAAAAAGGCGCGAAACCAGGGTACATAAGGATCGCCCTGCAGTAGCAGAAGGCAGTCCAAGGCAATCAGCCGAACATCGTACCATGTCCTATACTACGTCTTCGTTCCTGGATGTCTGCTTGAGAGGATCATCACCTTCATCGCGCTATTGGTCTATGCCCACGTAATTTAGACAATTTGCTTCCAGGTGCACCTTCTGAACATATGCCATATCTCATTGTCAGTGGAATTTCCATAGATTGTATAGGGTGGTGTCATAAACGGTGATTCCTTCTACCTATGTAGTTTTTCTGTGGCAGAAGTCGTTCATAACCAACTATACTTTTAACTAGACGATTACTCCGTAATATAATATATCTTTGCTAAGTAATTTTAATGTTTAATCACCAAGTATTAATGAAACGTTTTGTTTTAGTTTTTTTATGACGGCACAGCTTTTTGAGATTTCTGTTAAAACGCACATTAAGCTAAAATATTGAAAGGTCAATCTCTGGCTGTGCAGGGTTTTGCCGACGCTTTTGTTTGACATACGTTCCGAATTTTAGAGTTATTAAAGTATTAATGGCTGGCAAGATTGAGTTCCGCAAAGTTAAACAAAATTTCACTTTAAATTCTTTAATTAAATTTTACCGGCCGTCGCTACCTCGCGCGAATTTATTTTGCTTATCATTTTATGAGCGCCGCCGCCGCGGCCGCCGCCGTAGGGTTGCCCGTGTGTCGGGACGGCGGCGACGTGTTGAAAGGGTTGCTGGAGAGGTAGGCGCGCTAGCTGGATTGGGAGCGCGGTTAACCAGCGCACAAATCAACCGGGAGCTGGCCGAACTCGATGTCACCTAGCACTTTGTAAATTATATTCTAAAAGTTTATCCGTTCTCGGTAAATGGCAAATTACGCAAAACGCCAGTGATTTTAATTGAGCGATCGCTGCCGTACAACTTTATTTTATCAGCGCAATGGAAACATTTTAAAAGTCCATTCGACGTCCGTAGTTGTGCAAAATTCCTATTTTACGCACTGCTCGCGGTGAAAATAAAAAACAGTTTGTTGGTGCACAAATCTAAAAACACCAGTTAAACTAAAGGATGCATTTTCTTTATTCACGATTTTGTCTATAATGTTTAACATAGGGAATTTTATAAATGCAAATAATGGGCAATTGTAGTGAAAATGTTGCATTCACTCAATACGATTCAAGTAAGTTTCTAAGACCGTTCAAATTACGCTTTATTTAAATAAATTTACGATAATTGAAAATTATAACTAAAAATACATTTCTTCATTTATTTCAGATTTAAAAATGGGAAATTATATATTACATCTGCAAATATTCAATAATCATAAACGAAGGAAAATTCTAAAAAAAAAGAAGGCATCAAGCTGGCTCCA
>JAODGE020028399.1:0-17298 GCA_027574965.2 Ecitophya simulans
AACGGATTTTTGACCGCACAATTTTACCGGTATAAAAAAACTACATCTTTCTCGTTATAGGAATTAGAAATACGAGGTATCTTTTCATTATTCTACTGTACATTTACTTAGGTTTTTTTAATAGTTTAAAGATTAATGGCAGTTGCTTTATTTTTGATTTCAAAGTCACCAAGGTCCGTAAAGTGTGACGAATAGATAAATACATAAATATTTATTGTAGGTAAATGCATGTAATCAAAATTAGAATTTCAAAAGAGTCACAATTATTAACTTTCAAGTGAATATAATGATGGTTTAAAATAAACGGTGACAAAACGGATGTATGTAAAATTGTATTTTATTTATGATCTTGGATTTCAAAATCCAATGGAAAACAACTTTTTGATGCTATAAAAAATGAGTTTATTATTTATTAATTCCTAAAATTGGAAAATATAAAAACAATGCTCCTTTCTATACTACCGTATTGGCGTTAACATTAATAAAATATATGACAACTTCATCGCGCATGTAATGCTTTTACTATATAGTAGGATTACATTTATAAAGAAAGTTGAATTATTTTTTTTATTTGTGCACAAAAAACAAGCTTGTTTTCATCGCGAGCAGTGCATAAAATATATAAAACAATATCTAGTAAAATGGTCTATCAGAAGATATAGGTACTTTTTTGTCAATCTCTTTCTACCAAATTTGCCAATTGTGTCGAGTGGAACAATTTAAATTGGCCCTCTGAATGGACTGAGTTAAGATATATACTATACTGTATACTTTGTGTTTTTCTCAAACCGATTTTACAACGTCCACATATTTGTTTTGTTATTTTATCTATATGTTGTAGATAATAAGAATGGCTTATTTTTTTATGACGTTTTTATTATTACTTCTATATTTTTTATGGATTCGGAAAACTTATGGTTTTTCAAATTCTTTCGAGAATATTATTTGTTTTCTATATTTATTTAACTTCAAATTTTTTAACTATCCACTAGATCTTTGTTTGTTGATTGATCACTTTTTATATTGCCAATAGTAACAAAGTTTTCCGTTTTTATATATTCTTCTGAATTATATATTTTGGTTAGAGCTGGATTACGTAAAAAACAATCTGATTCTTGATATGTCGCTCTTTATTTGTTTTTGATTTACCGTCGGTTATAATCACAAATATCTTTCCAATAACCTAACATTGCCAATATTTAATGGCTTTGTTTATAATTAATTGTAAGCGTTCTAGAAATACAGCTTTTTTCTTCTTCTGGCATGTGTTAAATTTCATTGAGAAATAGGCGACAGGTTTTTGTTCACCATCTGATTGTTTTTGCTTTAGCACACTTCTTATTTCTTCTAGACTGACATCTGTATAAATAACCATTGGAATCAAACATTGCTAATATTGATTGGAAAGTTTTTTGCTTTAGTAAATGGTTTTTAACAATCGTTTGATCAAGAATATTGTCGCGGTACTAAATTTGGGTTAAATAATATTTTAAAATCCTTTATAAATAAAGTAAATTAAACTGTTTTAAGTAAAACGTATAAGTCTTTCTAGAAAATAAATTGGAAAAGTATTCCGACATAGCTATCATTACTGTTAATGAATTATTTACCAAATGTGTAGACCACTCATTGTGCTTGTGCACGACAAAAGGCTGGAAAAAATGCTTTAGAATTATTTAGTTGGCATTGAAATGCGTTGAAGAAAAGCTTGCTTTCAACAAGCCCAGATATTTCGAAATGAGTATTTTGGAATAATTTTCACTATAATTATATAAAATATAATTTAGCAAGTATTTATTATAAAATCTGGATGCAGATTGATAGACTAATTCAAAATTGCAATAGTGAATGTTTTACAATTATTGTACAATACAAATGTGTCGAGATGCAAAAGACACATTTGGCAAATAATATCCATAACTTAAAATCAATACAAAAGTTTGCGAATGCGCTGTGTTTATCCTCGAGTTTATCTCGTCAAGTTTTAAATTCTAGTTTTTTTAGGAAAACTGAAAACATAGAGGTTAGGATTATGCATCTTTTGGTGGAAGTCTGAAACGCTTCACATCTGTCAATTTAGTGATGCATCCGGCCGGTGGGTGCGTCCTCATCGCGTTCTCGCTATACCGCCATATTTAAAAATGTACTTTATATTTGAATTTACAAATAAAAATGCAATATGTTCATATAAATATTTATTTCGTAAAGTACAATTAAAATAGTATAACCTTTTTATAAAATTACAATTCTATAAATGTATTAAACTGAATATAAGCATAGTGTTTATGGGTAATATTATATAAATAGTTTTATATAGACAATAAACAATTTTGTAAATTTGTAGGTATATTTTCTAAATAGTTAGGTTTAAATAACTATTAAACAATTTTTATGAAATTTAATTGTTCGGATATAAAGAAAATGCAAATGCTCAAACCATGTTTCAGTTAAGAAAATCAAGTTAGGGGCTATAGAGTTTCCGCTCAATGCGTGTTGACGGTTGGATCTATCAAGGATTCATGAACGACCTTGGGCCATAAGAGTTGTTTAGAGCTGACAGCTATTAGAAAATTAACATTTGATTACTTTAAAGCTTTATTTAATAATGAAAATGTAATATTTTTTTCAACACTGTTACTTGGCAAAACCATACATTGTATACTAATAAAATATATAAAAATGATGCTAAGCAAGTAATAATCGTCGATAAAATTTTTACATTGCTATATGAGCAGTATAAATTATAAATGAATTGAATATTTTTTTACAAATTTTATTTCTTTGCAAGTTTGCAACACCTTTTATTTACATTTTTTAATATTTTGTGCATAGATTTCAAGACAACGATTGCCGTCTGATTTTTAGCCGCGCGCTCTGGAATCCAAATGCTAAATTAAAAATATTGCCGCCAGATGATTTAGTCGTCAATATATTGCAGTCAATATATTGCAGCTAGATAGTCATTAAAGTTTAAAGTATATTGTTGAATGTTTATAGTTGCAAGCGTTTGAATTAATAGTTTGCATGCAAGCTTATGAAGTTAGAATTTATAAATTTCCACCTGAAAAATCAGCTGATGTATTTGCGAATGTCGAACATGGTCGAAAATGTCTAAATTCGAATATCAAGTTCAAAATATCGTTGCTAGATGATAGTCATGGTCCATCACATCGCCGCTAGATGATGATGAAAGTTCAAAATATTGTCATTGAAAGTTAATAAATTGTTGGTTAATTTTAACCTTTTTATTTTTAATTTTCTACAGTCATATGTCAACTGATAAATTTGTTGACATAATGTCAAATATAGTCGAAAATGCTCAATCGGAATGCTAAATTAGAAATATAGCCGCTAGACGATAGTCATAGGTCAACACGTCGCCGCTAGATGGTGATTAATAATTAAAGAATTTTGTTGGTTGCCTAAATTTGAAAGCGTTTGAATTAATAATCTGAAATCTGTATCTAAGGTTGCATACAGTTGCAGCTTTATGAAGTTAGAATTTATGAAGTTTTTTCTAGATCCCAACTTAGGAATTTTAAATTTCCAACCACTAATTGTAAGTGCTAGCTGCTAAATTGACTGAATATAGAACATAGCCGAGAATGCCCGACCTGAATGCTATTGTAAAGCTGGCTAAATTAAGTAATTTTTTTACCAGCTATAAAACGCGATATTGTCAGCGCCATCAATAGTTACAATGGTTAGTGCGTCGAAGTGCCGATAACGCAGCGTGCCTGACCACGAATCAAATTATGGCATTGAAAAGGAAATTGTTAATTGAATACACGGAGCGCGGGTTGCCTGCCATTAAATGCTCGCTCGTCAAAAGTGGTGGCTAACGTCAAATTCAAAATCACCACATTCAAATTTAGGGAGTTACCAGATTTAAATTATACCTTTTAAAGTTCAAATTGAGACAAATTAATTTGAGATTTAAATTAAGATTTATCAAAATCAAATTGAGGCAACCAACATCAAAATGAGAATAAGTAATTTCAAATTGAGATTAAACCACTGTAAAATAAACTTTTAATTTCAAATTGAGACTAAACATAATAAAATTGACAAGTAACCAAATCAAATTGATTTTCGAAATTTCCATTTTTTAACGACTTTTGTTGAACATTCATTAACAAAAAAGTATAAATTAATAATTACAATTGAAGATCATCTAAGTAAAGTACCGCGAGAATGAATTGTTGAATAGTAGCCACAAATTTTGTCCAATTTTTGATATGAATTTTGCTATATTCAGTCGTATTATATTTTCCAAACTTTAAAATGGTAATTTAAGTTGAGTTAAATGGTTTCTACTTTCTCCAGCTAAAATCTGTTGCATCTGACTGGCCAAGTCAGTTTTCACTCCAGCTTTTACCACTGACCGCATTGGATTGGATTTAGCATTGGACTATACGAACCCATTCTTAAAAGTTTGTGTTCCGTAAACTCTTTTTCTGCAAATATTTCTGCAATTGATGAATCGCACTTTGCATCCTGTTGTTTTCGAGGTAACCGCATGAATAAAATATAGTTAGCCAATTTCGCTCCAACAAAATTTTTTGACAGCACTTTCTCAATATGATTTTGTTACTTGTAAATTTGAGTTTGATAAGTTTTAATTTAAACTGGAAAAGGTATACAATACACAACTTATTATTCAAAACAATTTCTTTATTACAAATTTTCATTTTGAAGTAGATTCACACATATGACTATACAAAATAATTTTGCGTCCTTTATTTCAGTAGTTATATAATATATAATATTATTATATACATACATATGTAACTTTCAATGATGCCAGTAGATGTTTATTAGCTGGTGTCTAACGTCTGACTACTAAATATCCAAAATCAAAACAATCCAACAAATTCAACTTCATCCGACAGTAAAAACAGTCTATAGTAGGTCTATTTGTACAGGCTAATAAATAAAAATTTCTGTTTAAACCAGCACTAACTTCAAAGGCAGTCATTGCGCAATTTGATTTCATGTGGTATGGTTTATTTTAAATTTTGTTAATTTAAAATTTTATCAAAATCTGAACATTTACCGCCGATTTGAAAGTTTATAGAATCTAATTTGGGTTTATTAAAAAACTCTTGACTGCCCAAAATGAATCGCGTTTTATGTTTTGCGGTAGAAAGTAACAACACAAAAAAATCTAATTATATTAAAAAAACAATAAACTTATTATATTTTGTATCACATTTCACTTTAAGAGAGAATTTTTCGAAATATTTGTTATTACTTTAATTTAACGTTGGTTTTATGCGCTGGATGTATTTACCGCAAATACAAAAAATTGTGAAGTTGATTATATCCAGTTTTGTCGCGTAAATAACAAAAGTATAGATTTTTTGGTAAAAACGTGACGTTTGCAACCAGTTTGTAACCAGCAATTGGCCTAAATTGGTTTAATTCTATGGTTATACAACAACGACAAACCAAAATTTCCTGAATTTAAATTTATGATTAGGCCAAATTTCTGAAACGTGGTTGGTCAATCAAGTTAAAAAAATGGTTGAAAAGTTTCTCAAGAAATAAAATATTAGTGCCCACAGAATCATTCCGTCATCGCTGTGCCGCCGAGGAAAACGTTATATAATGATAATTCGTTACACAATGCAAATTTAAAAACGCAGATCACATATCGGAAAAAAATAAATCACAAATGTCGAGATTGCACACAAGGGTGGTGCGTTCCTGCGAGAAAAAACTGCGAAACTAGAAAAACAAAAAACAAACAAAGAGCAGTCGCAAAAGGCACCAAAAACTGGATATGTTTGCCACTTACTGTTGAGACCATGCACGCGTACGCTTGCGATGGCAGCATTCGAAGAACTGCCGAAGTATACTTGCCCAACTCGGTAATATTGGCATGCTGGATTAACATAAAGAACGTAGTTATATCGCCTTTTTCGTTGATAATGCTCACGCCGCCCCGATTCGAATAGTAGCTGATCACCTGGAATAATAATTGTGCAACAGCGCATGAGTTATGCAAAATACGAGCGTCCACATTGGGGCATTAATTTTGAAACTGCCATTGCAATCAAACAACCGCCAATTGAACCGATTGAACAAAAATCGAGCAAATAATCGATTTTGACTTTCTCCGCAATGCTTACGTCATCGTGATGTTACCGGGGCTAAAGCGAATGGAGCAGATCAGATTGATGGTGCTGCCCTTGTCGACATGCAGATATGGCCCTCTTAGGATCGCTATTGTCGGCACTGTGAAAACACAAATTTGTGCCACGTGAATTACAGACGTGATATTGGCAAATTAATTGCATCAGCGCAACGTGCAGATTGACAGCGCCTCCGCCATTTTACCATCCGACCAAAATTACTTTGCAATAATAAATCAAACGTTATGCTAACGCACGTATTTAAACAAGATCGCAATTAGCGTTCATTAAATTAATCTTTTTGAAACATGCAATGCAATACTTCCGGTATATTCTGGAACGCCGTTCTTTCAGGGCGACAAGAACGGCGCATCAGAATACCGACATTTAATGTAAATAAAGTAATATTCAAGTATTTACCGGAGTAAATACAAGTATTTACCGGAGTTTTAAGTTTTGATACACTGGACGTGACCGTTAAATAAACACAGCAGATCGTAATTACTAAATTAATTACTAAATATTATTGAAACATTGCTGTTTAGCATGTCCTAACAACTGGAGTTTAAAAAAATTGCAATATAACCTAATAAATCCAGTTTTGGACTACCGGCGCCGCGGGACGCCGCACTGGTTGCCGTCGCCGTTCGTGGCGCCGTCAAAGGTGCGGGGGTGCGTGAGGGCCACCTCGGCGTAGATGACCTCGTCGGGGATCTGGGCAAAGAATAAGGGTCAAAACGACGACTCAAAAAATGCCTCTCTCATAAGCTTATACGATTCTGGATTTTATTACATATTCGAACGCAAGCGTAATCCATCTTTTAATTTGGCTTCGATGCGCCGTTGTGTTTGACACAACAGCAGGTGATATTGCCAGGGCGCGGCGGCGGTAGCGAACGCATTTAGTATATATCATAGTTTAGAGCCCGCAATAAGAAATTAAGCGCGACGGTGAGAAAATAAAAGTTGTCAAGCACAGAACTAAGACGCATTTGAAATAACGGTATAACAACCCTACAGAACAAAACATGTACACACTGTATACACGCGCGGCTGCCGAACAAGGTTATGTCGCCTCGCGGCGAAAACCTACGTGCTGGGGCTGGCACGCGCGGTCCCGGGCGAAGTACGCCTCGCTCAGCGGCGTGATCTGCGGCCCAGTGAAGTCGTTGGCCGTCGTCGTCATCAGGGCATTATTTGGGCCTGGCGTCTGCGCCGCCGAGCCCAGCTGGTAGTCAGAGTCTAGCGAAGCGTGCAAGAGAAGAATTAACGTCATAAAAACGCGCATTTGATTTTTGACAAAAGTGCAATGTGCATTTTAGCTAAAAATTGCAAATTCCTAAAATCAAATTAAACTATCTTAATCAACGCAGAATTGAACGTAGATTCGAATGGCCCTGATCAATTATTTCTAGAGTTAATATTTTCCGAGATATTATTCAACAATTTATAACCAAAAATGGCAAAAATTGTAAATCGAATTAAACCATCTGAATCGATGCAGAATTGAACGTAGATTCGAATTGCGCTGATAAGAGTTAATATTTTCAAAATAGGAAGTACGAACCTTTGTTTGTCGGCACGACGTCGGGATTCTTGTCGTCCTTCTCGATGAGCTCTTCCGACTCGGAGCGCAGCGGCAGCGCGACCTTTTCTTTGACGGACAGGAAGCCGGGACTCGAGGCGCGCCCACCGTCGCGCCGCGCCGCGTGTGCCCTCAGCGCGCCCAGTATGACGACAGCGACAAGGAGCAGCGTCGCGACGACGCCGATAAGGACGCCAAGGACGGACGCGGCGTCGTACTGATCGCGCGAACCCAAGGACAGCACTGCAAACGTACATAAAATGAAACGTCAATGTTGGTGCCGGTGCGGCGACTCGTCTCGTACGCACCCGTCTGCTTCTCGGCGACCTTCAGCGTGTAGCTCTCGAGCGCGACGCCCTCGCTGCGGCCCTTCGCGTTGGCAGCGAACGCGACCATCCGAAGGTGCGCGCCCGCCGCCAGTCCGCCGACGGTGAACAGCGGATACTTTGTCGAGATGTTCGCCTGCAGCACATCGTCGTTCCACGCGTCGTACACCTCGAGCAGGAAGTGCTGGGGCTGGCCGCCGTCGAAGCCCTCGACGCACTCGACGTCCAGCGACTCCGCCGTCCGGTTAAGGACGGTGCAGTTGTGCAGCGCGTCCGGCCTGCCGGCGGCGATGATGTGGAACGTGCATGGCTCCGCCTGCCGCCCGGCGAGGTTGTTCGCCCAGCACATCACCGTGCCGTAGTCGAGCTCGGTGACCGGCGTGTACGTCAGCGTCGACGAGAAGCGGTGCACGCCGGTGGCAAAGTTGGTCTGCGGTACGTCGACCGTCTCGACGGTGTTGTTGAACGACCACCTGAAGCTTTCCGGCGGCGGAAAAGACTCGACTTCACAGAACACGCGCGCCTTCTCGTGCCGCCCCACGCCGTAGACGCGCTTCTGCTCCGACCGACACACCGGCTTGTCTGCGGAGACGCACGGTACACATAGTGCATTTTGATCGTTGGCGCTTACTACTCACACATGACCCTCAGTTCCACGGCGTTGCTGTCGCCGTCGCCTTCGACGTTCGACGCGACGCACATGTAGTTGCCTGCCTGGGCGCGCGTCACGCCCTGGAGGGCCAAATCTGAGTTGCTTATGATCACACCGCCCTTGTGGTTCTGCTGCATGATCTGCCCCTGGAATCCGACAAACGCAAGCTCGTGAGTGCGCATTCCGAGACGCGTTTTAATATTGCCGCACGAACGTGTGAATTTCTCACGCGGGAATCGTCGCCTGGTGGCGGGAGGGAGGTGGCGGCGGCATGCCTTGCGGCCAACGGCATATTACGTATATCATTTACATACGTCGCCCGGCCAACTGCAAAAATAACTTGCAGTTATACATTATGCGATACGCGCCCTCGCCGCCGCCGCTCGAACGTTCCGCAGCCCCCGACCAACGGACAAAACCCTCGCGTCGCGGTCCTTGGGTGAGACAAATGATTGACGGCAAGACCGAAAGAAAAACGTCAGTGTTTGCTTAATTAATCGCCTCTGTTTGCGTCCGTTCGGCCAAAGCGATGCGCGCACGCATGCTTCAGTTTATATTAAACATAAAAAAGTATCGATTAATTGGAACTTTGATTAAAATCAATAAAAAACCAACAATATTGTAATAAATTATTTTAACATTTGCTATTAATCGATTAATCAAATTAATCGATTATTATTGTTTTAGCTTCGATTCAAAGTTCGAATCTCTTTGACTAGAAATTAATAGAACTAATCGAGCTCTTGTCATCAATTGATTGAATGCAAGTTTAATAGTTTTCCAATTACGTGAATTGTTATTAATTTAATTGTAATTAATTTATATGATTGGTTATATAACTTGATTTTTCTGCAAATTACGTATTAAGCAGAAATTGGAGGATTTAGAATTATGAATCTCGGTTAATAGCCAGAATATTTGGTGTTTTGTCTTGGAATCAATATTTATGTAAGATAAGTACGCACTTATAATTTCAGGCAACTATTTATGTTGGCATTGTGAATTATATATAGTATTTGCAGAAATAAGAAAGAATTAAATAAATAAATAAATTTAATTTATAAAAATTTAAAATATAAAAACAAACAAACCGATAACTACCAAAATTGACCCATTAATTAGTTATTAATTATAACGTACAAATTTAAACATTTAAAGTGTGAATTTCAACAATATATTGAAGATTAATAAACAAAAGTATCGATTAATAATAAATTCGATTAAAATCGATTAAACATCCCATGTAAACAATTATTCTTGCAATTTCTATTAATCCTTAACTGTTTAATCCATTATTTCAAACTTATTTAGGGATAGCGAAAATTATTTTAAAATTATTAATTGCTTAATCGATTATTTCGAACTATTTGCCGTCTCCAGCCGGAATGCGTGTAACGCGCGTCATTGAAAGAGCACCCTCTACGCAATGCACGTAGCGCCGCCATTACGCCGCCGTCATCATCGTCGCGGTTATGTTGTGCGCGCGCGGCGAAATTGTCACGATATTTCAGATTGCGTCGACGCGCGGAACGGCCGCAAGTTCGCAACGACGAAACTTCGTTTATTAATCGCTGTGTTGCGCGCGGTTCGCCGCCGCCATCTTGGCGTTTCTTGTCGCGCGCGCGCGCGACGGCCACGACTAATGTCAGCCGTAATTCTCCGCGCGAATTTCCATAACGGACGGACGCTGAATTGTTTGTTATCAAGCGGGGCGACGAGTTTCGCAGGCCCGCCCCCCCCCCCCCCCTCCACAGTAGCAAGTCGCAGAAGAAATCTAATCACGCGCACGTCGCACGATTTTCCGCTTATCGCGCCGAAGAACAATATGTTTGGTTCGAATTTGAAAGGCGCCGCTTCGCGCGAAAGTTCTTCAAAGTGTCCTTTTTCGCGCAATATCAAAAATGCTTCGAACAAACAACATTGATTTGAAACGTCGCTCGTTTCGTCGGCGGTCAATTTCAAGCAAAACGCTTCGCCGGATTAGCTCGCCATCGAAGGATCCGTCGACAGAACTTACTTCTTCTTGAGACTTCCGAACGACAATTAGCGCTCGCAGCGACAGTCGGAATTATGTTCAAACAAGTTATCTAGGTTATGCGTGGCCGATGGAGATATTAAGTTAGTTCGCGAAGACAGTTTGAATGAACTTTAAGCAAAAATCGATGGGCGTGCCTGCGAGATCCGAGAAACGCGCGGCGAAAAGGATCAAATATAACAATTAATCCGTTTACGAACGCCCTCGGTTCGGGCGCACATAAATTACTTGTCGGCGCACCTTGCTAATCCACGAGTTGATGTAATAATTATTAATTACGTCGCCGCCGAACCGAAGACAACCGTCGGCCGCGACTAAGGTCGCGAGTTGAAAGGGCTTATCGATTGCACTTCATATAACAATGGATCGGCGACCGGAATCAGATTAGGAGTTTCGTCCTACTTTCCTCGCGCGTTCTTCTTGCATCCGGCGAAATGATATTTTTCGCTCGCCGGGAACCGGCAACAAACGAAAGCGTGTCGCGCGTCGTCGTGGCGAGGAGACGGCGCTCGCCGGTCGTAATATAATGCAAATAGGATCAGATTATTTTGACGTCTAGCGCGGAAATCCGGACGTCAAATGCGATAAGAGCGTCGGCGCTTTCGAAGGAAAATTAAAACAAGATACATAGAACTTGTTTGATTTGGACGCAAATTGAAACGAAAGTTGAAACGAATGCAGCGTTCAATTAACAGGCAGCGAAGGCGCCGCGCAATATTGAATAAACATGATTTCAACTCACGTTGTGCTTCCATAAAACCTTGTACGCCCACGGGTTGGCGTTCACCTTGCACTCGAAGTAGACGTCGTCGCCCTCCTCGATGTCGTCCGGATTTAGGTTGGAACCGAGGGCGAGGCGCAGGATCGGCAGGTCTGCAAACGGGCGCGCGTTAGTCGCGCGGCGTTTGTTGGCATGGAAACGATACTTACAGAAGACGTTAAGCTTGACGGTGGACTCTTCGGTGCCCTGCTGGACGAGACGATTGACGGCGCGACACGTCAGCGTCCGACCGTTGTCCGACCGTCGCGGGACGAACGTCAGCGTCGACGTGCTGGAGTTGCCGTCTGGCGAGTCCTGCGGAACGAAACGCGCCGGTTTGATTGCTGTCGCCTTTCAGCGGCTAGTAGCCGTCAGCTGCCAGGTGGGGAAGAGCGCGTTGATTGTTAAATTGTCGGCACGCGACAACGTTACACGAAAAAGATGTTGAATAAAAACCACGTGAACAGCACGAGCAGAAAACAAAAAACTCGAGTGGGATGAATGTCGCGCGCAGAAGAACGGGCCAACGTCGCGTTGCAAGATGAGCGCGTCCGAATACAACTAAATATACATAACTGGAATTAAATTCGAGTTTATCGCCGGCGAAAATAAAGCGCGACTCGCGAGCTTTGAATTTCATTCGAGCGTTAACAGGAATTGTCGTGCGACCAACCGTGCTACGGAGAGTAGGGGAGCACTGTAAGCGACGACTCCCAACACGTTTGTCATTAAAAAAATTCTCAAATTGTATAAGATCAAAGTATTTTTTTTAATCGTAAAGGGTGTCGTTTTGTTCACCTGTCATTTTCCCCAACTTACCCTACTAAAAATTTTCAAAAGTAATAAAGCTGATTTTGGAAGAAATATTGTTAGAGGTGTCGTTTTGTCCGCCTATGTCATTTTTGCCATCCCTACCTTACTGTAACTGTAAAAATTAAAGAAAACTAAGAAATTGACCAACGTGATAATAAAAGAAGTGTTTGAAAAACGTCGTTTTATCCGCCTATGTCATTTCGCCATCTCTTACTTACTAAAAGTGTAAGTATAAAAGAAAAACAGAAAATAACGTTATGATAAAGAGGTGTTTGAAAAAGAATGTTGTTTTGCCCGCTTATGTTATTTTCCCTCAACTTTCCCTACAACAATGTTTGTGCTCTCGCACTCCCGCTTTCCCTAACAAAATAATATCGACAATAGATTGTTTATTGTTTCTTTGCGGTGGGAGCAATAAATTGAGAACGGCAAATTTTCCCCGACAAACATTTATGCGCGGCGCGTAAAACTACGTGCGCGCGAAACACAGCCAAAACGTTCACGTACCATCTGAGTGTGATTAAAGCGATACGGTTGCGTCTCCTCGTTATCCATCCACCACGTGATCTTCGCCGGCGGGCGCGAGCCGTAGCTCTGGCAGGCGATCTCGTACTTTCGGTCCGCCGAAAAGGGATTGTTGCTGCTCAGAATCTCCGCCTTTAACGGTCGAACTGCAAACAGCACAATACAGCACATCAATTGCCTCCTCGACCGAAAACACACACCCGCGCGCGCGCGCTCCAACGAACACCAATCTAATTTTGTTCGCGTTCACGCGGGGAGGGGCGAAGAGGACAAGGCGCGGTAAAACAGGAGTATTAGAACGCCCGGCAACTAATAACGCATGCAACACATGCTGCTTTTCGTCGGCGGCGTGTTTAATAAATAATAGCGACGAATAATATTCGTCCTTACGCCCTCTTGCCACCTCCCAAATTTGTATTCTCACGTCGAATCTATTCGCTCCGTTTGGTGTGGCGGCGGCGGCGGCGGCGGGCGACATGAAATATTAACAGACCGTTTTACGGCTCCCGTTTAAATATATTGAAATGTCCGCCCATCGCCGCGGGGCGGGAGGGCAAACGAGGTCAAAGGCCGGGTGACGTGCGGTTCGATCGCGCAAGCACTTTACGTTTTACACTTATACGCCCCTCCCACACGCACGCACCACATTTAGCCGATTGGTAAATTATTCAAGGCGTAGTAAAATATTATAGATTAGGTGGCGACCTGGATGAACTGCGCGCCCCGCAGTATGCAATTCGCTGCGGGGGCGTTCATCCTGCAGTTCTGCGCGCAGGATCGGCAGCCGGCGACACGCGCCGTCCGCGCGTCACCGAGTAATATTTATTATGCAGAAAAAGCGCTGGGCAAAATTGGATGCTCGGAACGAGGCAACTTTTCCGTCCCGCTGTTCGCTTCGCGCTTTGGCGGCGCGCGCACATTTCCGAAATGATTTATTAAACATGGCGAGCGCGCACAGTTGCAAGAGGGTGGGAAGGAGGGCGGCATCATTGCGCAACTCTCGCCGGAACACGATCCTAATTTCTTTCTTATTCATACTTCTAGATTAAATCAATTTATCTTAGGCAACGAATTAAACATTCGGGAAATTCGTGACGCGCAACCGAACAAACTGGAAGCGCGGCAAACGCAACAAAAGAAACGGGAGAAAATAGATTAAGACGGGATTGCGTCGTGGTTCGAACGACTGATCAACCGATCGCCCAATCGCCGCCCCTTGCGCGGCGGTTAATTCGTATGCGCGGCGCGCGTCGAATCCGCGCCCGAATCGACGAAGCAAAGACGAAAAAACGAAAACCAGTTGACACAATGGCGCCCGACGACCCGCGCATTAAATCAACACCGAACACCATTAATTTATAATTACGCCCCGCTTTATAATTACGTCGAAATTAATTAAACGCGCAGTTAAGCGCGAAAAAAGATTTATTCATCGCGACGCGGAGATTAATAACGCCACGTTGCGCCACTTGCTCTGCCCGACAAATCCCGACAAATTAAAATAAATAAACAATGCGCGCGCGGCTCGCGAGACCGGAAAGAAGTGCCCGCATTTCTCTCCACCCTGTTTACTACTATCCGCTATTATCAGTAAACAAAAGTGCAATATATATTTAATCACAGCCAGAGCGCGGAGACAATCAAAATAAAAATAAAAAACGTCGATGCGTCAATAAAGAGGCGACCGGACGCGGCGCAGGCGGCGTTTGCGACTTTTATTCGGATATTTAAATGTCGTAACGGTCGTTCCAATGGCATTTGCGCGCCCGGAAAGCGTAATATCCATGCTTCAAGCGCGCGCTGCTGCCGTTGAAAAACAGAGGGACTGCCACGCGTACGCGGGAGCGCCGCGCCGCGGCTCACGTTGCGAGAGAATGTCTGTTGCCCGAACGGTTGCGGTAGAAAGCTTATTACGCCCCGCCCTCCCACGAGCGTAACATGCGGAGAAGGCGAGCACTGAGAAAGACCACGGCCACTCGAAGCTAGAGTGTGCAATAAATATTAATGCGCGCGCCGAGTAACGACCGCGACGGGTGCGCGCAACAATTTCCGCGACCGCCCGACAACCGCCTCCCGCAACGCAGTCGGATTTTCGGATGGCGGACACATCGCAAACGCGCGTCCGACGAAAAACGTTTTGCGCCGTAAGACCAACGAATTATTCATACACGGGGGGGCGGCAATGGGAGCAACGTGTGAAGAAAACGAATAACACTATAATTACAGCGCGCGATTCGTTTTTGCATCTCGGACGCGCCTTGATTAAAGCGCGCTACGGCGGAACAAACGCGTACCCCGCCGCTGCCGCCGCCGCCGCCGCCACCGGGCGTAATTCAGGCGTCGCATTTGCTGCGAACATCGTCGACGCAAACGCGCGTTAGTTACACCTTCGCGCGCCGATTCGACGTTCATGCTCGATGCGCCGCGCGGCTACTCGCCGATAGATGGCGCTAGGTAAACATACAGGCAAAACTACGCCCGAACGCGCTACTCACAGTGTATGTCGATGACGACTGTTGTCGACACCGGCTGGCTGATGTTGTTGTTCGACGCCTGGCAGGTGAACGCCGCGTGCTGGTCGGAGCGCCGCAGCCCTTTGACGATCAGCTCGTTGGAGGGCACGTTCTGAAAGCCAGAGCGCGTATCCACGGACTCTACAAGCGTCTCGCCGCGCCACCACTTGATGATCGGCTCCGGTTTGCCTGCGAAAAAGGGGACAAAAAGCGGCGCTCGGTTAGACAGGGTTGGGTGTAGTATGCGCGCGTTGGGTTGCCTGCCGCGATGTGCTTGCGCCGCACGCGTTATTAATGCACGCGACGGCGGCGGCAGGTTGGCGGAAGTACTTAAGTGGAATCCTCCGAGGACGGCCATTCGAGCCGCCGCCGCACCCATTACGCTTTTCCCGCCGTNCCGCCGTCTCGTGTTTTGCCTTTTAATCCAGAGGGCGCCGAGACCGTCGCCGCCCTCTTTCCCCCCTTTTCCATGCTCCCTTTTGGTCTTTCCGGCGTGCTTTTGTTTGCGGCGCGAGGACGATAATTATTAGGAGCGCGCGCCAGCCGGAGGAAAAAAGTGACGATTTATGATCGGTGCCATTTGAGTTGTCTACCTACGAGTGGAGAAATTAGAGGGTTTTTGTCAAATGAGTGTATACAAAGTCGTAAACTAAAGGCAGAAAGGACGACGATTCCAATGCAACTTGCCGTTAAAACTTTTCGTTTCGACTTGTCGTCAATATATTTTTTTTTTTTTATAGGTTGTGGGCAGATGTCCGCCCATGCAGCACTGCGACCTAAGAGATCTTTTGTGCTAAAACCTATTTATTCGGTGAAAGGGAGNTAAATATTAAACCCAATTACAAATTACATTAAGTTTTTTTTTATTAAATACATCATAGAGTAAAGCCGAACAATATACGTTAACATTGTTTTTTATGATCCGTAAATATATTAGTGCAATACAAAAGTACTCCTCACTTGATTTTGATTTTAAAAATTAAGAATACATTGCTTTCATTTGGGCATCATCAATATCTTTAGTTATTGAGGAAGTTTATTCTTTACAGTCTACATTGTAATGAAGTGTTAAAGTGAAATAGTCTTGCAATGGATCAATTTTTAGAACTCCGTGGCTACTAGAATGACCACATCGCGAAAACACATTTGATAATACGATTGGCTTGCTCATAGAGCTTTGCGAAATTCTCGTGCAATAATCGCTTCAATCCCACTCAATAATGTATACTGTTCTATTCTTTTAATTACTTCAATACTTTTTTTATTATAGAAGATTGCAGAAATAGCTTGCATTTAAAAACAGAACCACTTCAGAGACCTATTGACTAACTAACTGTACCTCAACTATAGTGTACATATAAATCAATAGTACAATAACGGTTATTAGTCATTTAAAAAAAACAATGCAATTATAGATTTTTAATAATCACCAAAGAATCTGATGTAATGCTTTGCATGAATTAAGTGATATACTCAAACGAAGAAAAAAAAGAATTATTATAACAATCTTCATAACAAATGATCAAAAAAATATTTTTAAAATTTTCAAACAGTATCAGTTAACAATATTATCAAAACAAAAATTGAGGAAATTGCTATTAATTTTATTCCCCAGTATCAATTTAGATTTTGCAACATATGATTTGCATTAAACCCGTACACCATTCTTATTAATAATTTTCAAGCTAATCAACTTAAAAGCAAAAAAAAACAATTATGTATTTGCATTAAAAAATGTTTGTTTTACACTAGAAACTATAGCAGTATAACAGTAAATTATAACAATATTATTAAAATAGTATTTACATTGTTGCAAATATGTATTAAATGAATAGTGTTACACATTTTGGTAAAGTAAGAAAATTCGCACTTTCAAACATGCAGATGGCACACCGTTAAAATTAAATGATCATCTCTCAAGTGACATAAGATTTTCTATATCAGTAACAGCA
>JAODGE020028403.1:0-16788 GCA_027574965.2 Ecitophya simulans
AAGTCCGCCCCTGTTTTTTGTTTTGTTTTTACTGGCGGCGCGTGCGCTCTAGGTTAGCCCCGGATCGACTCCTCGGAGGTATAACCTTTCGCTCACTTTCTTTTCCACTTAAACCTCTTAAGTTATTGTATTTTTCTGCCGTTATCTTAGCGCCCTTCTTCTATTATTTGTTGGCACCTCCCTTAGTATCACTTTTACACTTTATACTATCTGCAATTGGCTTTAAAGTCGCTTTAAATTGCGAGATGTATTCAGCGCGTGTTGCTTTACCAATGACCAATGACTATAAAACTAGTATTAAACTTAAATTGTTAAGTAATATTAATACGTTTCTGTTTGTCATACGCGGTATTAGAGAAAAATTGTGCAGCTAACGTTATACAAAAGCCAACAATAAGCACATGTCAACTATTAATACTACAAACGCTGTATGCAAACTGATATATTTTGATATCACTAATCAGTACGATTTAATACCCAAAACACTTACATGACGCAAATTCTAATTTGTGATTTTGCCCAGTCTGCCGCTTTAAATTTTAAAGATAGTAAATTATTGGCTGATTTATATAATAGACCACAATATACATTATCAAACATTACAAACAAAAAAACATAAATCATGGTCTAGAACTTGTTAAAATACATGTTGTGCAATTGTCAATTGTCAATTTAAACAGAGCTGCTGGCTTATTAAGTATATCGATTTAAATACCAAATTACCTCAGGCGAACCATTTACAGAAAAATTTGCTGATTTATAAATAAGGGAAAATATTTTTAATTATTTTAATGTTAAATTTAGAATATATTAGAAAGCGTAGTTTGGTGCAAAAGCTTTAATATCTAAACCTAAATTTAAATCATTCATAATTTGTGATGAGAATCTTGTTATTATCGAGTTGGGAAAATCTAAAATTATATTTAGTATACCTATTTATGTTGGCAAGTACATTTCTGATTTGTCGAAATTAACAATTTACTATGTTTATTACAATTATATACATTGAAATTTAGTGTTAATGCGTGCGCTTGTTACACTGACACAAGTGCTTGTTCGGTGTGATATAGTTTCATCGTGCAGAAATAGTGTTCTGGTCCCTGTGTTTCTGGGTATAGTTGTGAGTGAGTCATGTCCATCGTTTGACGCATATTTGTCGGAAATTTTCCGGTGGCAATCGGAGATTTTCATGGATATTTCAGTCTTGTTGTCTAATGTAAGTAGATGTAGGTGTTTATTGTTTATTGTTTACTTTCACTTTTCTTTGTACTCAATATAACAGATTACAGCAAACGTACGCGAAAATAGCAACCTCGCGGCGGTTTTCAATTAATTACGCCGTTATTGTCAACAACGCGTTTTTATATTGTTTTAAGCTATATTCGCCGCAACATCCAAAAGTGAGTTGCGAACGATTGCCTCCACGTACCATGCAAACCGTGGTAATATTTTGCTTTCCCGTGGGTAAGAGAGCACTGCCCACAGGTGAACTTCTGTTCTGCCTTACTCGTGGAAATTGTATAAACCCGTTACCTCCCCCCGCTCCCAAAAAAATAGTCAACTTCTGTAAAAAATGACGCGACGCATGGGAGCGCGCGGAACTCCCAAATTATGACTGCGACGGTGGACACGGCGCACAGTGGGACAGAATGCATAACAAGCCGGAAAAATAGAAATTTTAATTTTCACTATGAAACAATACATTCCTGTCGTTGACTCTTTATATAACCGATTATAACACTATTAGAAAAATTAATAAAAATTAGTTACCTATACCAAGCCTGCAACCTCCTAAAATGAGGAAAAAATTTAGACTAGATTTCGTGAAAAAAATTACGAGAAATCAAGCGGCTATAACTTTGAGAACAATTGATATAATAAAGATTTGTTTTTTGAAAATAATTCAGATACTATCTATCTATTTATATTTATATCTATCTATCTATCTTTTAAATAATGTTGTTTCACTTTTACGTAGAGTTTTACTACTGCGCTCCAATACGCTCCAAGCTTCTTTTAGTACCATCGTGTAGATTATTTAATATATTATTTATTAAACTTCAGTACTGTTCGTGCGATAAAATTATGTTAGAAGTGCTATTATTTTATTCTTTTGCATATCCTTTAATTTTCAAAATGTACCTAATAATTTTTATAGTTTATTAATATTTTTTCTATATTATTAATATCAAACTTTAATCTTTTACATTATAAGGGTGGTTAGAGAAGGTGGTGGAGGACAATTTTTAAATACCTTTATTATTCAAAATTAACTACTTTATTTTTATAACTTCAATTAATATTTTTTTAATATTATTAATCTTAAACTTTAATATTTTTATTATAAGGGTAGTAAAATAGAGGGAAGGAGAACAATTATATAAATATTTTTTTCTAAAATTTTTAATTTATTTCAGCTAATTAAATAAATAATTGTTTTTTTAATGTGAATTTTTAATTATAATTTTTACATATAATGTCACACTACTGTTAAAAATATCAATTTGAAGTAAATACTGTAGGACAAATTATGTTAAATGTAAATATCATTTTCATTAATTTTTTAGGGGTAAAAATTAAAATCAATAAATTTTCTTCTTTCACCATTTAATTAAATATTTATTTTAGAATGCATATTTAAAATTTAAAGTTTTTACATTTCTTAGTATTTTGTTAATACTTTTCCCCAGGACCGGTTTCATTCGCTCCCACTGCGCGGCGGCTTGACGCCGGTTCCTCACTGCAAAGAGAGTGAATAAGGGTGACTTCTTCAAAATCAGTTTTTTTTTCTAATGTACAAAGTACTTTACGGATTTATCGGGAACGTAAAATTGGTGCGGAAAATTAAGCTCGGTTTACTAGTCGAGGTAACTTCAAAGCGACAAGCGATGCGTCTTCTTGACATTTCACGAAATTGAAGTTACGGTAGTTCTGCACAGTACATGAAACAACTCTAAAAGTGTGGTGTATTGTCGCAATTTACTCACACTCTAGCAAAAACTGCAAAAAACTTTGCGGAGCAAGGTGTAATGTGGTTCGCCGTATAAAAACGCGCAAGGATGGAGAACTGGTCAATAGTCTTCTTCATGTTTTTACCTCTAATACACCCACTGTTTCGGCGCGTATAACTACGGATTACCACTCGTTTCCTGTACACAAATATGTCCCAGCATTCTTGCAATGCTTTAAATGCCAGAAGTTTGGGCACACATTTGAAAGATGTATGTCTGAGCAACTGTGCGTTTGCGGCAAAGCTTTCCACCAAGGCAGTCAGTACAAAAAATCCCATCGTGCGACGGCACAGTTTTAAAAACTGAGCAAGCAATCCAGAAAGTACGTGTACTTACAAAGACGCAAAACGTAAGGTTGTCCCCCAGGACAATTGCGCGCGTATGTCCTATGCGTCGGTAACTGCAAATTCAAATTCTTCCACGAAAATTGATAAAATTGTCAAGCAACTGTGTCCGTTGTTTGGACAAATTAATTGGAGAGAGTAGTTCTTTCTAATTCCCAAAAAACGCCGGTACAAACCGTCGTCAAGGTTAAACCAATCGAAACTGATTCTGCAAAAATGCCGGCAAAAAACGATGCCAACATAGAGCTGGCTGCGGCTGGTTTTGATAAAGCGCCGGCCAAAACCGACGTTACACCACCGACCGGAGTTTCCGTCTCCACCACAACAGAGAAGCGGAAAGGTCAAAATTATGAGATTCCGCGGAGGAGTCTGATGCGTCCGTCATCGTTGATCTAACGCAACCAAAGAAGAAGGGCGGGCGTCCACCAAGTTCCAAGAACCGGAGGGGTCTTACTAATTCTGAGGTTTGCGTTTGTTTTTATGTTTTTATTTTATTTTTTGAATTAATTTATTTTTATTTTTCATTCTTTAATTTTTAGTTTTAACGTTGGGTGGCAACCTTAATTTTTCTAAAGTTTATGGAAAACACACTTCAGAGGTAGTTGCAAAGCTGCTACATTTGCACTTTCTTCTGAAGGAGTTTTTGTTCTTTTTGTGTTGCCCTTGAGGAGACACATTCAATAGTCTCAAAATTTTAATCTTCGGCAGGATGACGTACGGGACCTACGGGCCAAGGGAGGGGTAGCACTATTGGTTTAGAAAGACTGTACGGCTACTGCTGTACCCCTCCCAACACCGCTCCAGGCAGTTGCAATTTGTTTGGCGTTTTCGCAGAACATCACAATCTGCTCCGTCTACCTTCCTTCTAGCTGCTCCTTTAACTCCGATCTGGACGCACTAATCTCAGAGCTTCCTATAATGTGGCTGTTTCTTAGTAATTTCTACACCCATTTGTGTATGTGAAGGTCGTCTGAAAGCGATGCGCGGAGAAAAGACTTGAAGTTAGTGTTTGAGGACGCTACTGACGGTACTGTTAAACAGCAGAGGAATGACAAACACTGCAAACGGCAAAAAATCTGTGATTGATTTGAGTGTGGCGTCATCAAGAGCTGCTACATGTATAACAAAGGTTTATGTCACGCAGTATTCGTTCAATGAACACTACATCATTCTGATCAGCATGAATATCCACAAAACCAAAGTACACCGTCCCGCAAATTAGAATCTCAATAAGGCCGACTGGGACTTGTTACACTTGTTACTTGATGTGATTGAGTCCGTGGCCGCGTTTTCTGAAACCGTTCTTTGAGCATTCTAAAAACGTTGGCCGGCCGACAATCGCACCAATCCATACCGTGGTGAGATAAAGGTTGCGACAATGCCATCGTTAAACAAAGACACTTATATAACGTGTTTATCGACCGCAAACCTCGTCAACTAAAACAAAATGCAAGGCCCTGGCAAGGCGCTGCATCGTGCAGAGCTAACGTGTGCATTAGGAGGAGTATGTTTCGACGGTTCAGGGTTAAAGCGCATAACTTTAAGAAACCGCCTCACTTAAAGCGATGTAAAACAAGCAGTTAAAATCAAAGAAACTATTGCCGCCCGCCCAAACTCTAAAGTATACAGGGTGGCAATAGGCTACTGTTGCATGAAATAAAATAGTGGACATGTCTTAAACTTTACAAATCTTAGGAAACTTTTACTAGATATTTTAGCGTTGTCCAGAGCGTGATCAAAGCACAACTCGGCGCCAACCTCTCACATACCAGTTATCAAGACCCTAGTACTGATTTTTTTATTCTTATGAAAGTGCCTCAACTGTAACTGATACTTTTTTGACTTTTAAAATTTATTGTTTGTCTATTTATTTTATTAGATTTTCTAAACAGTCTGTACATGGGACGTGTGCGGTTGTACGACTCGTCGGCCTATTGATCTTTTTTCTTAAGAGCACTTATCGATACACATGCTCTAAATGGATTATACGTTTTGCCGTGATTCCGTTTTGATGTTGTCGTTTTTAGCGTCTCTTTTAGAAGTGTGACGTAAGGTCCGCGCGGTTTTGGGTTGCAAATCTCCCGCTGTACTGTAGCTCCTTGTGGATAACGTCAGCACAGTTTCATCTCCAGCATCCATGTGTTAGCTTTTTTGGCTACCAAAATTCACGCTGAGTCGGTCAGTTTTGACTTTTGGAACGACAAGTGTGAGTATAACAATTTTTTCTCATTAAAAGAACTAGATTGTGTCCTCTCTTCTGTTAAAAGTTTTTTGGCAGGTTTTCATTCTATTTCTTATGATTTTCTAAAGCACTTTGCGTTGAGGGGCAAACGTCGTCTCCCCAACTATTATAATATATGTTGTAGTTGTCATCTACCTACCCTGATGAATGGCGTAAAACAATAGTAATATCTATCCTTAAACCAGGTAAAGACCCCTCTAACCCTGTCAATTATCGGCCTATCTTTCTCACTTTATGCATTAGCAAGGTTAAGGAGAAGACAATAGCTCGGCAACTTACCTGGGTTCTCAAGTAACGTCATCTTTTTAGTCATCTCCAAACAGGTTTCCACAAGCACCGGTGCACTAAAGACATGTTGTACTTTGAACGCGTAGTTTTTAAAACTGAAATCACCTTACCGCGGTTTTTCTCAACATCGATAAAGCATACGATATGATCTGGCAATATGGCGTCTTACAACAGTTGCATTTCTGGGGTTTCTGCAAAAAAAGCCTCTTCTTATCTGTAATTTGCTTAGCAACCAATCCTTTTCTGTCCGACTAAATGCAAATCAGTCAACCTACCATTTGTTAGAAAACGGTGTTCTTCAGGAATCAATCCTGAGTGTGATTCTATTCGTTGTTGCCGTCAATTGTTTGACTGAGGTTCTGGCTGGATTCTGTACGTGAATAATTTTACAATTCTTCTCGATGTAAATCCTTAAGTTTTGCCAACTCAGCTAGACCTCATCTATAAAAAAGCTTTTAGTCTCAGTTTCCGTCTATCCTCAAAAAAATCTACATGCGTTTACTTTTGTCGACTATGTCTCCTGCATCCCCATCCAGCATTAACCATAAGCGATATAAACATACGAGTAGTTACGTTTGCGTTGGAAAATTCATGTAGCGGATGTTGTGTACAAATTTACAGGGCTAAACGTTCTTTGATATCTGGTGTCCGTTAAGGTGCAAGTGGGGTAATTTTGCTTATCTGCAAGTTTGGTTCTTGCATCGTCCCACAGTCACTCGACCTGTTAGCATCGTCTTCAGGGAGCTGGTAGTGGCCCAAAAACTTAACTTACTGGTTCTTCTGAAGGCTAGTATGCAACATGGTGTGTCCGATTGGTTGATGCCCCGTAAATCTTTAGATGTGTTCTTCTCTCATATCTACACCGAATGATCAAAGTCTGCAAACCGAGTTAGTGCTGCTTTCACGGTTGATTCATGGAAGTTTAGTTTTCTAAGCTGAGGTGCTAGCGACCTGGCAAGCGTTTATGTTTGCCCGCCACGGGCGCTTTCCACAGACGGAATCATCACCGACGCTTTGTGCGTCTTAACGGTTTTGTCGGCAAATGACGATCCGGGAGGGTGGATCCGCATACTACAATTGAGCGTAATGGGCGCTCGCGAGTTTGGTTGCTGTATTACTCTGCTCTGGTGTCCAGGACACATCGGACTTGCCGTTGTTGACCGCGCGGCAATGCGCTTTTCCGATGATGCCCCTGACCCGGGAATCGCTGCTATCTTGCGGTACTGCAAAGTTTTTGCGGAAAATACGGTGAGAACTTGGTAAAAGCGGAGATTGGAGATTGAAACGTACCCGCCCCGTAGACGTACTGCCTAGGAATACTCCGCTATCCGACAAGAAGGTACGGTAACTTCTCTTGCTATCAGCAAGTGACCATGTGCAGATTACGCATTGGACACTTGTTTTTGCTTACACGGATTCAGAGACTTGTTTGTACCCAGTGCAACGTGCCCCTGATCCGGCCGTATCTGTTCTGTTATTTATTTATATGTTTTTTTATCTAGTCAAAATGTGTTTTATATAGTATTTATTTGTCCTGCCCATATGTAGAAGATTTATTAAGTTTATATATCAGACCATTTATAAGTCTATTGTTATCGTCTCGTTCTCCACGTTTTCATGCCGGATACCGCAAATGCCCTAAGTTGGCGATGCGGTTAGGGTGGCGTCACTTAAAAGATTTATTGGAGGCCGTCCTGATACTGTATGCGGCTGCATCTTTATTAAAAGAAATATTTTTGGTGGGGGTGTGGACGTCCAGTGATCCAAACATACTCTAAGATGTCTAAATCCTAATGCTATGTTCATAATATTGTCGTTAGATGGTGCCTAAAGTTCAAAATATTGCCGCTAAATAGTGATTAGTTATTGGTTATTTACAGTTGCGATGCAAGCGTTTGAATTATGATTAATTCTGACATGTGTATGTAAGGCTACATAGTTTATAAAATTATTTTAAAAAATGATCTAAGATTGCTTATAGTTGCAAAAGTTCTGAATTTTTTTCTAAGTCCCAACTTTTGAATTTTAAATTTGTCGAATATCAAACCTAATCGAAGAAGTCCAAATCCGATTGCTAAGTTCAAAGTATCGCCGCTAGATGGTAGCTAAAGTTCAAAATTTTGGTAATTAATTGTTGGTTGCTTCGACTTTTGGCCTCAAAAGCCTTCTTATGCTACTTATGCTATTTTTATGTATTTAAAATTGTGCCTCCGACCAGCGAGAAGTACTTTAGTACAATTTTCAGAAGAACATCAAAGAAGCAACAGATTTAGACTACAGAAACTAGTACATGGAAAGTTATTAGAATTTTGCAAGAGGCAACACTAAGATGCAAAGATATGCCTCATGGTCAAAGATTGTTGGCAATATTGCTGTCGAACCGAAAAGTTGAAGATAAACGCCATGAATGAATATCGAGAGCGATATTGCTGTCAGAAAGGGAGAATGGAGAATTATACTAGGGATGTCCAGGCATACTTTAGTGTACAGACATGTATTTCTTAGAAAGAAAGCTTAGATTTTGGGAAATAAGAGATGAATGTTCAGTCGTTGTACGGAAATAGAAGGGAAAGTTGTGAGCTGTGAGCAAATGAGCAAATTTAGTTCATTGCTGTGAGTTTGAGTTGGTTTTCAATAAACAAGTCACCTACAATTGACTGCTTCAAATCATCTATTATTTGAATGTATTTTTATTTGCAAGTATCGACCATCTTTTGCGCGTGGTTTCTAAAATGATGTATTGTACTCCTTATATAAACATACATTTTTCAAGATAAAAATTAAGACAATTCCATAAAAACAGTATAAATATAATGGATAACACTGTGTAATTTTATCATTAATAATTCTTTTTAGTAAAATTATTGTAATTTATTTGTGCGTGCAAATCAACTACGACTGTGCGCTGTCAACTGCGTCTACGGTACAACACGGCACACAATTTGCCGTTAAATAACAATCCAGGAAGGTAAAAAAAATAATGCATTAAGTAAACTTAATGACTTTAATTACAAGAGTAGAAAAATAAATATTACGGGGAGAAATACGATATGAGTGAAATAATACACACTATCCTCCTAACCAAATGCATCATTCTAAATAATAATAAATATTTCATACTTAACACTAAATCTAGGGCGCAATTTATAAACTTTTAATTTAAATTAAATACTGGCTTTCTTTTATCATAACAATGAACAGACTGTGTTTAAAAATCGTGTATTAAATATTCTTTTGAATTTCAATATTTGAATATAATTTGATGCTTTTGCTCTATTGAAAACCGTCACTAAGATTGCGTAATTACTGACATATATAAAATTAAATTTAAAATACTAGTAAACATGAAATACATAAATAATGCAAAACAATATAAAACCAGAGCGTAGTAGCCCAACTCGTACGGTCGCTGCGTACAACGCAAGGGGTCCTGGGTTCGATTCCCAGTCTCTTGAAAATCACTACTCGCTCCGGCAGTCATACTAACAACTTTGACTGTTGAGAAAGAATTCTTCGCCCATGGGCAAGGCTCGCAACCTACCCATGGGTTATCTTCATATGCGCATAGTTTCCCGATAATATCGGGAAGGACACAGGCCACTAGGCCTAATACCGCAGGCAGCGAGGCGGTAAAAGAAGAAGAAGAAATTTATAAAAATTGTAACAGTTGCAGCCGTGAATGCGTTTTATATAAAACCGTTTGTCATTTATTCGTTTCAAAAATAATTTGTTTTAAACTTAAAATTCCACAAAAAAAGTTTAATACCATATTCTAGACTTTAGCCGAGAGTTACCAAATTTTGCGCCCTATTTTGTTGCATAAGCATTTGCCGCGCATCCGTCCGTTTTCTGCCCCCGCGCGGGATTTGTATTAGACTTGAAGCACCGTCGGTTTCTTTCTTGCGCGTCGCGCTTTGCAGGACAAAACAGGAGTAAAAACGGCGCATAATGGCGGTGACTGTGCGGCGGCAGCATCGGCGGCGGTAGTGAATTTGCGACGCTCCAAAGTCAGCAGAAAGTTACTGTCGGCAACGGCGACGGCGGCGGCAATGGCGCTGCTCGAAACTGCCAAATGGACGTACTTTCTTGCCGGTCGTACCGCATCTGAGATTAACTTCGCTCCGCTTTCAAAATTTTTGGATATCGTTATGTTTCCTTTGATTGGACATTGTGTTGGCTTGCCAACTATAAACAGGTCTTATATTTCCTGCAATATGTTTGCGAATTGTAAATTTATAAATGCAAACATAAATTAACCTTAATAACGTAGTAACTTACAAGTCAATAAATATTTTGACGCGCGTTTACATAATTACTTGCCAGCTAACAAACGTCTTCTTTATTAAATAAAAATGCGTCGTAAAAGTACATTATTTTGTAAAGCGTTTACCGTGGAAAAGAAAAAAATATGTTTACGATTTTTCTCCCCGGCACATCAAGACAAATGTTATTAAGTGCGACGTAACCGCGTGTTTTGATCAAATTAAATGGTAATGATTGCGTTTGCGGCCGGATGAAATCAAACTTAATGGGACGTTTGGAAAGTGCGCGAGAGTGTGCAAAACTAGCTGTTTGTTCTGTTTCTAATCTGCAGGCCGCAGTCATAATAAATTGCTCACGCTGTTCCGACTGGGCCAGCCGAGCACCCGTGGCGTAAAGGCAGCACTGACCCACAGGAGACGCACGGCCAGAGCGCACGGAATGTCTACGACAAATTCAACACGCCGTTGTTTAGCGCCGGCGTCAGCTGCACCAAGACCGACTTCTTCGTTGATGGCAATCATTACAGGGTGAGTAAACCGGCGACGTATCGTTTGTTTTTTGACTCGGAGCTGATGCTTTGGGCGCAAAACTGATAAATAGGATAGACGACAGAGGCAGAAAATGACAAGCTATCGCTAATAACATATTAAGAGACATGTTCTTCGCAGTTCCATCAAAAAAGGCCACAAGCCGCACGAACCTAAGGGAGAACACAAAACATTAATGTTATTTTTTTCTCTAATTGCATCTCTTGAAACAAAGGCGCTATCCAACTACAGTTGGAAACTGCCCGTGGAATATTCTACGCTTACATATTTATATTCTTTAATTTTTGGACGTAAAAGGTTTTTGATTAGCGCCAAACAACAACAAACAATCGAAGCAAAGATTAATTGTATAGTAATAACATATTTTGGGAATCTAACCTAACAAGAAAAGATGTTTCAAACACTTAAGTGTGTTCTACTTAGCTAAAAGGTACAAAATGTTTTTGTGATTTCCTAAAACACACGTTTTGTTTTCCAAAAAATATCTTCACAAACATTTTTTGCCATTTGTCTACACTTAGTGGTTTTTGCTAATTGCTATTTGCTAGCGTTATCTTGTTTTGTTTTTTTGCATGGTTTTTTAAGTAAGATATAGCACGCTGTAGTAACACGGGAATATGGAACTCTAACTCCGACATCGCACCAAGCTCGGCCAAGGACGTGTAATATTATAGTCCGGGATTTACTGCCCCCCGAGTTGCAAATTGTCGGGTAGGTTGCGCTCTAAAACGGCTTGGAATGCACATAGAAAAACGGAGGAAAGCGCACACAGCGAAGAACTTTGCGTAAATTGTAAGATTTTGCGCGTGGTTTTTGTTCTAGTATGTCTACGTTTAATTCTGTTTTGAAGAGATGGACCGGCAGCAAAAGATTAAGGTGCAAGAATAGTGTATTAGGGTTGAAATCATAAAAAACGTAAAATGGCATAAAAAACGATAAAATGCTTCTCGAAAAACATTCCGGAATGCCAAAGGTGCTGGTCGACTCGACATAGTCTTTTTGATATAGTTGCAAATCACTTCTGTGATAATTTTGTTCCGACTTTCGAGTTAAACACATGTTTTTTTGGCTGAATTTAAGTATAATCAATAATTGAACACCGTAAACGTTAGAAATCTGACAAAATTGCATTTTTAATAAACCATATAAATAATGATAATTCCTAGAGATAAATTAGGACTAAATGTTGAACTATATGGCGCCAATGCGACAACATATAGAGCAAAAAAAGTAAAAATATTTAAAGTAAGAATAACTAAAATTTAAAAACTAGATTCAATTGCAACCTCAAAATTGTCGCCACAGTGTCGCAGTGTCGCAGTGAGCTAGAAACCAAAAGGGGGTGCCATCAGGGGAGGCGGCGATTGACAGCGGTGGTATTTAAATGGATATTTAAATATGAAAAAAAACTAGATCTTATTAGAATGTTTTATTTTCAATACTACAATCCAGCTACATCTTCAGCGTAAATTTCTTGTGTATTTCCATATTGAATATTATATGAAATATTATATCAATTATGTATGGAGTTTTTTCAAGCTCCATCCACTCATTTTCTAAGTCACCCAAGTTGTTACATGGTGTTCAATAGCGGAAATAATTGACTATATTTTTTAATTGTTAAAGTTAGCGACGCCATTACTGACATGATGTTTGACTATAGGAGATTTTTTGGTAACTGATTAACTTCGCCATTAATCTCCAAATGTATATTTGTATGCTCCCACGCTTATTATTATGCGCAGACAAGCATAGTTTATTTTAATTTATTGTATATACATCAAGTTTATTGTTTTGAATAGTTTGCTGAGTCGTATAAACACGCTTTCGCTCAAATAAACATGATTTATAATTATCGAAGTTGATGTGTCTAGTTACAACACACTTTTTAATGTCTTTAGGTTTTTTGTTTCATAAGATGACGCCGGCGTTCCATGAGCGTACATTTTTAGATTTGAGACCAATAAACGCGCTAAAGATCTGATCTCCATATTTATCTTTAAATAAATCAGGTATTATCAACATTAAAATTTGAAATATCAAAGTAATTATTGTAAATTCATATCATATTAGTGATTTTTGGTTTGAATATGTAGAATTAAACTATTTGTGTCCATGTAGCAGAATTTAGATAAATCACCATAGAATTTAACTTTAATGAACTTTAATAAAAAAAATTATACATAATTGATTTGGATATGTCTAGGACTGCAAACCTAATATAAATTTGCTTAATAAATAGAACTTTTTTAGGTTTTAATTATATAACAATCAAATTTTCCGAAAATATTGAAACGCTATAAAAGTTTCTCATACCAATTAAATGAAAAACACCTTTTTGTTTTCCAATATTTTCCTAATTGATATTAGTTTAACGCAAACATTTTTCATAATATTTTCAATCATTTTTCCAAACACTGCATTATTCATGAGTTTATAAAAATCTTTCTCAAAGTCATTTTTAACATTCTGTCTTTTTAATGTATTTAAGTCAACATATGATTTTAACCAAACTAATCGTATAAATACTAGAATTCTATTGCTTTTCTTAAAATTATAAGGCTATTTTTAATAGCCGGTTTTAGAACGCGATAGTGAACAACATAATTTGATTTTGCATCTAAGGTAGTTAAAAGTTTACACTATTTTGAATCTGCGGGTGTCCTTGTTTCCGCTAAAAATAGTAAATCATTATGTAAATTAGGCAGTTTTTTTGAATATAATATTGAATATCTAAAATTAATCTAACATCGCTATTATCTAATATCTCACACACATAAAATGTATTAAATTCGTTACGCCAATTAAAACCATGCGTAGGTAAATATTAAGACATCGCTCATCCGTATAAATTATTAGCATCCCAATATGCTAATTAAGTTTTTAGTTTAGTCGTATCGAAACCGCCAACAAACTGATTGTTTGTTTTTGCATAACGATGTGTACACTGTGATATACCACCTCGACGTCGGCTTTGTAAAACATTAACTATTTTAAAGTTGGTAAGTAACTCAAGTTGAATCTCTGTGCTGTAAAATATAGCATCCCAACTTAAACTCGGTGCAGTGAAATAGTGAGCAGAGTCTAAACCGTACGAATTATAGCATGTATTACGAAAACTATCAATAATTTCAGCTGGTAGTAAGACGTCAATCTTCAAATAAAAATTAGCATAATCCGTTACATTTTTACATTTGAATGTCTGCCAAACAATTTTGCATGGCTATATTCAACATCAATAATTGAGTTTAAAATCAGTGAACTATAGAATATAACTTTAGATAGTAGTTCCGTCATTGCTAATTTGCTATACAAGTCAAGAAACGTTTAACCGGATCCTAAAAGTATATATGAATATGTTTAAATATACTCAAAATATTACTTGGTTTATCTAAGTTAGAACGCATTAATCTAAATAAATCAAAAAAACAAAATTGAATAAATTGGTTTTTCTGTTCTAAACTACTATTAATTAAATCATCACTACCACCATTTACAGAGGTATACTTAGTAAATAACATATTTTTTTTGTTAACTGAAATATCGTTAATAGTCTCCAAATATAATCCCAATTTTCTAACAGGTAAATGAGAATCATAACCTAATAAATTATAAAAATATACTGGTATAAATGATGGGATTTTATAGTTTAGATTACATACTTTATGTGTTACACCGCAAAAACTACCAGTAAAATGGCAATGATTTCTAACTTTCTCACTAGAATGATTAATCTTTTTATTGCAAATATGACAAACACTAGTACTTTAAAAACACTCTTCTTCTATGAGTTCTAACGGTTTCATTAGTATAGTATGCTGTAAAAACTTATCATATACATTTCGCACATCATTGTTATAAATACACTTAAACAATCTAATCCAGTATAAGAATGAAACTTATTATATCCATCTTTAAAGTCATATATGATGTAATATGCAAATGCAAAAGGAATATGCCTATGTGTTTTTGTAGAGTACGACCGTTGCGGGTCGGGTGTACGAGCTTCTATTGGTTGAAGATTGGATTTGAAATCGGCAACAATCGTAAAAAATACTCAAAGTTTATGTTTATAGATTGTAAAGCGCAACTGTTCTTCTAGATTTTTTTCACCTGAAATATAAGTAATAAGATTCATTTCTTTGCGATGCAGTAGATTTGTCAATTTTATAATATTTTTATACATTTCTGCATCATCTTCAGTATAATAGATTAATTTTTTCTAGAACAGCAAACTTTTAAAACCGTCACTGAGCAAATAAACTGACTTGGCAATAAGTAGATGTTTATTGTTTATTGTGAATAGAGTGTTTCCAATTAACCATTTTTTAGTGTTTCTATTGTACTTAATATGTTTTCAATCAAAATTGGCTTCATCTATGTAGTAATCTTCCATAATTCTTTCAGTTTTTCACTTATTATATCCAATCGTAAAAACGTGTTTCTTCCCCAAATCAGATTTGTAATCTTCATTTTTTAGATCATTTTTTACCGCTGGATCTGAAACTCTTTCTCGCTTGTGAGCTTCATTTGTAATCGACTGCCGTTTGGTAATTGTATTTAGAGATTGTGTAATTAGTTGAAATATTTGTCAATTCTTCCACCTTATCATTCTTTAAAAAGTTATATTTTTGGTGTATTATTATACGCTAATGATAAATGTGTTAAATATTGGAATGCTGACTTGGGTATGCAGTTTGACAGCAACTCAACCGCTATTTAAAAATGTATGAATTGATCAAATCCTTTACAATAACGTCTTTGTTCAGAAGGACATTCTTTATTTATCACGAGAAACCTATGTTTCTCATTTCAGCACAGTTTACATATTTCAATAACTTGCTTAAAAATTATATCAGTATTTATACTTTAAATTGTGATGATTAGTTGTTTTGGAATTTGTGTGAATATGTGACCTATGTAGAAACAATTAACTCTTTTATGTCGTCTCATGCAAAAATAACGCTTTACCGCATTAAGCTTCTCACTGGCAATATTATCAAAAACCTTAACTAAGTCAGCGTTATCTTTTTTGAGTGGTTGTACATTACAATTCTCAGAAAATGTTAATAAGAATTTGAATTCACCACCCATCATTATCAATTTCAACTATTGATATTTGGGCTGTTCTACAAATTTAGAGTATATGTAAAGATAAAATTTTTTAAATTCGTTAAAATAAAAACAATGCGTTTATTTTACCGCATTTTGAGGGGCTTGCAATAATGACACGAATATTATTAAACAGTAGTTCACTATGCTTAATGTGAGACGCTGCTTTTAAATAGACATCAAAATTTTGCAAAAGGAATTTTACTTGTTGTAATTCTAATCACTTTAATACTAAAACTTATAAGTATATAAACTGCTATTTATACAGAACCGCTTAAAGTAGGTTTTGTAAACGTAAGCAGGACAATTGCGTTTTAATGCTAGTCACAATAGATAAAAGTAGTACTATTCAAAGTGGTGGTTTAGTAAACACGTTAATAAATAAACTACTACTAAATTATCAGAACAATCAAGTCGCAGTGATTCCAGAATAAATCCTTTAGATCAAAATTTGCAAAAAACATGGCATAGTATACAATCAAAACAAAAATACGGCAATTAGAAAACAAACCGATTGTGAATTGGCTGAGCAAGTTTGGCGGCAAGTGAAGGCGTCTGAACTGTCATACACATACGTTTAGATGGTGACGAATGCAATGAAAGATGAACAAAAAATGAAATTGGTTTGATTAAGATGGAATTGAAGAAACGAAAAAAAAATAATAAAGTTAAACATTAAACTAGAGGTGGACTATATTAATTAGTTAGAACAGTAGTTAAAAAGGTTAAATCAACTTTAAACAAAGTACGTCTACCAACTTTGAAATTAGCTATTAAATTAGCATTAGAAGCGGCACCGACATGATTGGAGAGAAACTTGATTTACAAATCAAATTTGTTAATAACAACGTTGCACTCGCCAGCCGGCCGTGCTAGCGTGCGGACGTGCCGCGAGTGCCTGTCCGGTGTGATATAGTTTGATCGTGTAGAAATAGTGTTCTGGTGCCTGTGTTTCTGGGTATAGTTGTGAGTGAGTCATG
>JAODGE020028413.1:0-20699 GCA_027574965.2 Ecitophya simulans
CGGCGCCGAACAAATGCTAATAAATATTGACCCTCCCATTATCGATGCGTCGTAAATTTCGATCGGCGCGCGCGCGCATAAACACAATCGCCATTATTTTGATTCATACTTAATAGGGGGGCCGCTAACATCGACAGAGGGGAGGGGAGTGTAAATCATCCCTTCGTCCTTTTCGAGCGTGCCCAACGGCCAGAGACTTGCTCGAGATATCTCCGCTCGCGATTATAATTCGATGCTACGCCATTATGCCGTGCATTGTTGCACCGATTGTAATGGAGTTCGCGGCACGTCTTCATCGCGCCGCAGAAGAGCGTTGGCAGGATTGCGCGCCGCGGGCGCGGAGAGGAAATGGGGCTATTTACGCTCGGCGCGGGCGATTCGTTTAAACTCGTTCGAGCGAAAATTATGTTAAAAAGCGCGGCACGTCGGCGCGCAAACGCAACGATGATACGAGTTATTAATTATACCTGGCACCGAAAACAGATACAGCGACCGGATGATTTTCCGCCTCGGCACACACGCGCACGCAACTTGACCAGCGGGCACTTTTAATTTTCGCAAACGCCCCCGGCACGCAAATTAGTGCGGCCAAAGTCAACCGATGCGAAAGCACAAACGCGTAAGACGCAAAGGTTAATCAGATTACGCGATGCGCGCGCAATTATCGCGCGCGAGCGAGCAAAGCGCGACTGGGCGGGCGGAGGAGAGCCGAAAAGCACGGCGATAATGGAAACGCATTACTTACAAACAAACCGATGTCCAACGATCCGACGCGCTCAATCTCTGCTCCTGCGCGGCCGGCCGACCTTGCCCTTGCGCACCGTCGTCGTGGTGGAGGACTTGAGCAGCTTGTGCCAGTCCTGCTCGCAGACGAGGCTGCCCGCCAGCATGTAGTAGCGGTCGCCGGGCACCAGGTGCGCGCCGCACTTGCTGCACGCGAAACACTTGAGATGGAAGACGTGGGGCGGTGCGCCCGGCTGCTGCGGCGACGGTCCGCCGGACCGCATCACGAACTCGCTGGCCGGGATCGTCTGCCCGCACGCCGAACACGCGCCCGTGTTACCGAACAACCTGCGGGAGCAATTATTTGATTTGTTCAATTAGAATCGGCGACACACGAGCGGGACGCGCGCGAACGACGCGGCTTACATGGGAAATCAAATTAGCGCGCTAATGCGGAATGTTTGTCGACGCTGTCGGCGCGCGCGCTGCTTTTTTTTTATTTTTTTCATTTTTCGTTTCGGTCGATTCTTAATTTAGCGCATTTCCAGCCGACAGGCACGCGCCGAATTCAATTCGACGCTCAATATCGCACTTCATAACGTCCATCGGGCGCGGCGTGCGCCGCGAGCGATTGCAACAAGATGAAAACGCAAAAATGGCCGGCATTCTCTGTTCGCGCCGTTAGTTGCCCGAGTTTCGGGATTAATTAAAAACGTATCTGGGGAAAATTAAAATTCTCTAGGACCGCGCCGCCGCAGCGCGCCCACTCGCACGTCGCGTCGCGCACTTTCCCTCGCGTCGAGCAGATTACGTGGAAACGCTAAATAATTAAAAGGTGAATTTCGAGCGTGCGCGCACTCTTCGTCTCGCTTCGACGCCATCGCGTCCTTCGCGGCCGTCCGTTCATCCGACCGGATTGTTTCGTGCCGCCCCCGCGCGCCGCGCCGTTCGCCGTTGTTGCGCGCGCGCACTTAAAACTCCCGCTCGCCCGTCTGGCGAGTTCTCGTTATATCAGAGGAGAACGACACGTGCTCATCAAACGCGCATTTGCATTTACCGGATTGTTAATGCAAAGTGGTCCCGACATTAATCAGTCCCCGCAGTGACGGGCGCGCCGGTTCGGGGTGGTTTCGTCCGACGTTATTAAAACGCCGGTACATACACGGCAGCTAATTAATTTTATGCAACGCCACACTTGAATGGCGCTCGTAATGAATGCGCTTACAACGCGACTTTCGCATGCTCGCAGCCGCCGGGCGAAGAGCCAGAGCGAGCGCGTGATAGCGAGAGGAGAGGGGGCAGAACGAGCGGTGCGCGCGCACGCTCTCTCAACTCCGAGCGTCCGCGACCGGCCCGTTTTTCCAGCCGCGGCTCTGTTCATCGTCCGGCGCTGGTTAGTCTAGTTATCCGCCATTATGATAATCACCCGCGCCGCGCGATCCTCGTCGTCGTCGTCGTCGTCGTCGTCGTCGCGCCGTCGGCGGCGATTTTTCGCCCGAACCGTTCTGTTTGCCGTCGCGTCGCCGCGGCGCGCGTGAAACTTATACGTGATCGGCATGATTGACGGCTCACGCTGCGGCCGCGTCTGCTAATTACGTTCGGAGCCCTCGCATGTGTATCAGAAGCTTTATTAATTAAAGCCCCCACTCAGGCTCTGTCTCGCTTTGCCGAACGTGCGTGCGCGACTTTCGCCGTTCGGCCGCGCGCGCATTCCAATTGCATCATCGCACGCATGTCCGTCTCGCATTTTATTGCCGATAATTGGCTCCCGGCCATGCAAACGCACAAGCAACGCAGCTGCGAAAATCAGCGCCGCCGTCGGCGAGTTTTTGCATAAAACTCGGAGGCGCGCGCGCGCGCACGATCCGTGAGTTATTGTTCCGAGGATTTTCCGACGTTCTTGTCGGATGCACAGCGAAACCGGCGCCGACGTCGAGGGTGCGAGAAGGAGCGCTCGACGCGCTCCGAACCGACAACTCGGCTCGGCGCGGCGTTCGAGATAAATTTAGCTTAGTAATCAATCTAACGCTCCGTTTCTGGCGTAATCTAATTAACAGCGCACAACTAATAATTTCCCGGGCACAACGTGACTATAATTGGATTCGTTAATCACAAACTGCCCGCGGATAATCGCGGCGTTTTCCACAGTAAGATAGTTCTAATTAGAATCCAGGGGCCTGCCTGTGCGTGTGTGAGTGTGGGTGTGCGGGCGCGTTGCGCCCTGCCGCCCGATTCTCTTTCGCAATTCGCGCGCGCAAAGCGCAGCACTTGCGGCGGCGCGGCGATACGTTTTTATTTAGCCTTATTAGTCGCAACTCGAATCCGGACGGTGAGCGCGCGCCGCGCCGCCCGCCGCTTCCGGCGCGGGATTTAGATGCAAATTTTAAATGCCTTTCAATTTATCGCTTTATTTATGCCCGCTAATGCGCCCATTATGGCCACCAACAATGCGCTTTTTGCAATATGACGCCGGCGCTAATTTAGCGTCGAAACATGGGCGCGACGGAACAATGCGCGCCGCGACGCGACACAAAGGGCGCCGTAAGTGAAAACCGAATTCGGCACTAAATCATTCCCTAATAAGACGACGCCGACGCCGTCGGCGCGCGGAGCGGGCCGATGATAATTAGCGTTATTGTTGTCGGGGCGCGAGCGGCAAAAAGCGGCGCGCATGCGCGTGCACGTACACGTGTGCGGCGCGCGCGTTGTTCGCGCGTTGTTGGAAAAGAAGGATCTGGTAATTTAAGCCGATGCGCGCGGGTCGTCGGCGTGTAACTTTTAATGAGGGCAAAAACGTTGCGAGCCTTTTTGTACGCGCGTCCGAGTGCGCGCGCGCCCCGGAGTGGCGAAGATGGCGCGTACGCGCCGGAGCAAAAATTTCGCGCGCGCTCGCGATCGAAGCAACACGTGGACGTGGACGTGTGCACGTACGTCGCGTCGACACGAGCGACGATTCGAAAAACTTGTAGCCGCTCGCGTAGTGGAAGAAGACAGCCGGCAGTAATGATCGCCGCAACAAAATTGCAATTTGCGTGAAAACTTGGTTGAATAATTGCTTCGGTTCGGGTCGCGTATTAGCATAGATCGGTCTCGCGCCGCCATCCGCCGCCACCGCCGCCGGGACGCGGGCGGCGGCGTCGCGCGCTCCGCATAGCTTCTGTCAAACACCCATCCAATTAGAGGGTCCCGCTGGATTTATTACCGCGCGCATGCTAAAATAGACTTAGCTGTTTACTTTATTAGCGGCGTTTATTATATATCTACGGGGCGACCCCGCATTTTCCGAGGTGAGAGACAGACGGTCGGCGGAACGCCGCAGCCGACGCAGCGCGCGCGCGCGTGTGTGCGAACGAACGAGCTTCGAGTCTGCGCTCGCAGATAATTACGAACGTCCGGGCCAATTAAGGCGCAAGTCCCGATCTCATTAGAACCGACCGGCCGAACGTTCGCTCTCACACACTCACACACGCGCGCGCGCCGTCTAAATGCCGCTCTCGTGAGCAACGCACCGAAAGGGCAGAATTGTGAAATAGTAATGAATCACCTCGACGCCCGCGCCTCCTTCCGCGCGATATTTAATTTATCAGCGCGATAAAAACCCAAATTGGAGCGACGAGAAACAATTAGACCGGCGCGCGCTCGCTTGTTGCGCCGTCGGCGGCGGCGGGACCGAAAAATCAATTGCGGCCGCGCCGAACATTATCCCACGGCATCGCGGATGTTTCAAAGAACGCCGAAAATAATTGAGATTATACGCGCGCGTAGCGTTGTTTGCTCGCATCGCGCGTCGATGGCGACGATCGCTCGAGGTCAGCTGCAACTCTTCCTGCACGCTGCCGACATTGTTGCTCCGGTGTTGAGTTACGAGAAGCGACCTTGTTAACGCGCGTCACGACAAACGGCGCACGACGCAACGAGCAAAAAAGAAGCGAGTTCTCGCGAGCGCGCAAACGTGCACAGCGAGCGCGGCGGTTTTTGCGGAGACAACTCGACGTATTGAATCTCTTAATTAAGCGTACTTAAAGGCTAAAGGGCGTCGGTGGTCGCGGGCGTTCGCGTGCGCGCGGCTCGCTAAACCGCCTGCACGTGACGATCAACACGAGCCCGGTGAGAGAGAGCCAGTCGTTCGTCGCTTGATCCGAACACGCTCGCCGGAAGAAGATCCCATATTTTCGCAGTCGAGCGCTAAGCCCGGTTGAGACAAGAGCGCGAATTCGCCGCGAGTCGCAATGTATGCAAACGGCGTTACGAGGAAAGTGGGCATGTAATTGGTCCCCACCGCGACGCGTCTATTGATTGAGGCCCCCGGCGCTGGCTGAAATTGAGTTAGGCAGTTATTCCCTTGAGCCACCCTCACACGTGCGCGCACGCAGACGGAGGAGCGCGCGCCGCCGGCCGACCGAGGGCGGCGGCGGCGGCGGTGGTGGAGGGCGTGCATGCGAATGAGTGTGTGCGTGTGCCAGCCGCCGCCGCCGCCGCCGCCGACGCGCGCCGCAGTACGTTGCACCTAAAACGGGGTGTAAGAGCGCGCTTAAACGTCCGGCAATTGCCGTTTTTCATTCATTGGGAAAATCGGATTCGGCAGGGCGTCGGCGTGCAAAAAACATATAACGCCCGGCGTACGACGGCGCGCGAATAGATAAAAACCGAAAAACCGACAGCCCGCATTCCGCGCCGGAATTCATGTCAACTTATTGAATTAACGCCGCCGCCGCCGCCGCCGTCGAAAAGTGAATATTTCCACTAATTCCTCGGGCGGGTACAAGATGCTCGCCGAGCGTCGCTTTTGCCCACCGCTGTATGCCGACGCGATTTTCATGCGCGACGACTCGAGAATCGTGGGAGAGGAAAAATCGTGCGCGACGCGCGAGAAAACGCGCAGCGCGGCGAGTCAATCAAGTACAATCAGGAAATAAAACGAACGCGCAAAGGCGCCCGACGCGGCGTGCTTTAGCAGTTTCCGGTTCGTCGTGACGTGGCGTTTTCTATTAGATTATCTAATCGTTGCGTTCCCCTCGCAATCATTTCCATCCCGCGCGCCCCGGCCGATTCTTCTTATTTGCTGTCAAATTATGTGCACGTCCGTCATTCTGGCGCGGGCTGATTGCACACGTGACTGGCCCATGAGCGCGCTTTGCTGCCGAGCGCGTCCTGCCGCCAGCAGCCGCCTCCTCGGCTACCGCCGCCGAGGCATCCTCGCGCGCACGCAACCCCCCCTGGTCGCCGTTATTGCGCCCCCTCGTCGTCGGACGCAAGTTATTATTTCGCATCGGCGAAAACTCAATTTGTTGCGCGTCATAAAAAGTAAGACGTGAAAGCGAGCCGGTCGAGTGTCCCGCGCACGATTATTGTTCGAAACGCGGCCGATTCATCGTTGCGCACGTGGCTGCGCCGAAACGTCGACGAAACCGACGTCGTCTTCGCGACCCCTTGCTGATTGCCGTCGCGGAAGGTGAATGCGCGAGCGAGCGCGCGCCGCGGCGCGTACGTCGCGCACGTGAGAAGAAAAAAAACGTCGGCCTGATTGGATGCATCAAGCAGAGAGAGCTGATTGTGTGCCGGGAGGTTTTCGCCGCCGCGCGCGTCGCAACACACATCGCAACTCGTCGAGCCGCGTCTTCCTTCGACCCCTCGCGCGCGCGCGCCTCGTCACAATCGGATGCGCGCACCGCCCGCACCCCGAAATCAACCGCCGCCACTTTCGGAGCTGCGTCGACGACGCCTTTTTTAAATCGGCAACCGCTGCTCGCGAAGGGGTTGCGGCGCGAAGGTGGCCCCGCAGCGAGCGATCGATACAAGTCGCGGCGCGTAGCCGAGTTATGCTAATAAATTAGACGCGCGCTAAACGAACCGCAATGCAGATCGATGTTTTGAAACACCATCGCGGCCGACATGCGAACGACCCAATCGGCGACGACGTTTTTAATCATAATAAACCATGCGGCTTTGTATTTATAGACGCGACCCCCCCGCACGGAATGCTTTTTTCCTCCTTCTTTTTAATATCGAAAAACGCTGCGCGCCACGCAAAACACGCAATTAACATATGGCGAGCGTGTTAATAATGTCCGCAGAAGAGGCGACCACGATAAACGTGTTTGTTTATCAAACGCGGCGGATCTGGCGACACGCCGCCGCCGCACGTCGACGACGATATCGCCAACATGCGCGTACAACGTTCGCGTTTGTCACGCGCCATTATGCCATCGCATAAACTGGGTTAGCACTCGAAAACGCGACGCCGCGCCGCGAAATTTCGCGCCAGTTCGAGACATTGCGGTATCGCCGATATCCATCGGCGGCGATCGAGATCTTCGGACGCGGTCGACGCTTAAAATGATTTCCATGTAATGCGCGAGATGTGATTAGCAGATGCATATTTACCTCATGTAGTCCTGTTTACACAATATCATGCCGCCCTTCGTGAAGCAGGACGAGCCGATGTCGGCCAGCATGGCGCCGCAACACGAGCATTTCAGGCAGCCGTTGTGCCAGTAACGATCGAGCGCGTGCAGGAGGAAACGTTCGACGATCTTGCCGCCACAACCCGCGCACACCTTGACCGTATTATTGTTATTGTTGTTCACTGTCGTGTGCTGGTGCTGGTGGTGCTGATTCGAAGACGGCGGCGGCCCGCCGCCGCCTCCGCCGCCGCCTCCACCGCCGCCGCCGCTGCCGAACGCCGGATGCTGGTGGTGCGGATGCGCGTCGTGCGGCCCTCCCTGGTGTCCTGCGAAAGCCAACGCGCGCCGCCGGTTAATGACGCGCGACAAAAAGGTGGTAATTAATTTCGCCGCCGCGCGGCGTTTGACGGGTGGTAATTAGAAATGGGTTGTTGCTTGTTAGGATTAACGGCGGATCGTGTATAATTAATGGCGGATTGGTTATTGTCAGAACTGTATAACGATCTCTGCCATTATCAATCGAGCAATTAGTATTAATAACGTGATTAATTAGTGTGCACGTAACGTGACGTGTTTGCGTTCGCCGCCAAACGCCGCCGCCGGTCCCGCTCGTCCCCTCCCCTCCCCTGCCGTCGCCGCGTCGCAGCATCATTACGGGCGCGCTCCTTAATTTCCCTCCGTCTCGAAAGGGGGAGCGACGCCGGCGGCGGCGGCGGCGACAGAGTGAAAATAAAATTTACCTAACGGCCCCATCGTGTGTCCGTTGGTGGGATGCATGTGCGGCGGTCCCGAGCCGGGATGTCCCGAATGGTAATTATTGTTGTCCGGTGACGGTGGATGCGGAGACGTCAGCTCCGAACCACCGTACGGGTGATAATGGGGGTTCATCGCCGCTAATGCACTGGCTGCCAGCTTGACGGTTTGGAGCGCCGTGCAGAGCGCCTACACCCGTGACGAAACAATGAATCGCACTCGATTCCCGCGACCTGCCCCTCCTTCCTGCCGGCGCCCTCTAGGTGCTCCACGTGCTCGCTGCCGACGACGCCTGCAACAACAAAGGCCCACATTAGCCGCCGAAAAAACGACACGACGTCGGCGTCGCGGTGAAGCGGAGGCGGCGGCGGCGGCGATGGCACATCGAACCGTGTATAAATCACGTCGAGTGAAAATGGTGTTAAAGCTCGTTCGGCCGTCGGTGTTGGTGCTATCAAAATCTTTATGGTCGTCTTTCGCGGAAGGATCCCTCGGTAACATCATTTACGTGCTATTTTGGCGGCGGCTCCGTCTCGGCGACGGCGACGCCTCCCCGAGAAAGACGCGTGCGCCGCCGCTGGAAAGACTTCCCCATTCTAATTACGCTCGTATTCTCGTTTAATTCCGCCCGCGGTTTCGCCCTAATTACATTATCGAGCGCGCCGCACGTACCCGCAACCCCCACAGTCTTTCCAATAAATTATTATTAATGCCCGCGCGGCGCCGGCGCCTCGTCTCGCACCGCGCCATCTTCTCGGAAAATTTTCGAATCGCCCCCATACAAAAGAAAGAAAGAAAAAGAAAGAAAAAACTCCTGGCACTTCGTTCGAAATTCGGATACTCGACGAAATCTAATTATACACACCGACCCGCTCGATCTGGTCGCATGCTCAAGTGTAACGCGAAACGTTACGAAGAGAAACTTTACACTTAGCTAATTTGCGGTTCGGCAAAATGGGAAATAATAATAAGCGAGCATGTAACCGACGTCGTCGTCGTCGTGGTCGTCGTCGTTCGCCCGCCCGCCCCCGCCTCGATGCCTCGTCGCGGCGCGAGGCAGAAGAAGACGAGATCCGACCGTCCCACGCCGCCGACCATAAGGATACCTGTACCTGTCGCCTCGCCGCCTTTTGTCGGCACGATAGTCGCAGCCGAGATTCGGTTTAATTATAGGGGCATTTAATTTCATACCGCATACCATCGCCGACTGCGGGCGATCCTGCGGGGGACGAGAACCGACTCCCAAACGCTCCGACAACAAACAGAGTTACAATTACACGTTTCGACGGCGCAGCCACCCCGCGAATTAAATGAAAACAAAAAAAAAAAGAAACAACACACCCAGCATAACTCGAACGTGCCATTAATAATATTGAACGTGTCGTTGTTCTCGGAGAGCGTGGCACCCTCTAGAAGACGATGCACCCTTATTAAATAATACATCGGCGCTGGGGTAATGTCAGTATTTATGAGTTTCATTAAATGGATTTTTTAATAACATCTGCTGCCCGTCCCCATCCCCCGAAGCCGGCTCGTTACAATGACGCAGAAGCACATCTATTAACGGGGAGGGCAAACGTTCAATTCAATAATGCGTGCGTGCGTGCGCCATCCCTTAATGAATTATTTCATTTATTTAATTGATAAAATACATTAAATTAATTCAATTAGAAACTCGCCGAACGCGAGCGCTCCGTCTTCTTGTTAATCACTCAAAATCGTGCGAGCAAAGCGGATGAAAAAAACAAAACAAAAACGCCGCGCGTTCGATTTGGCAATAATTGTGATTGGTTCGACCGTTAGGGCCAAGATACCAACATCAATTATGCCGCCCCGATCGCAATCGTGTAAGTGTTTTTATTCAATTATACCTCGGCCGACGCGCGCGTTCTTTTGCAATGCGCCGCCTTTCGCGCTCGCCGGCGCGGATGAATATGATTTTAGCGATATTATTTTTAATTTTCAATCCGGACGCGCACTTCGAGGGTGGTGAAATATCGCCGTCGAGCGGCGAAAATATTCGCACAATCCGCGCGATTCGATTAAGCGAAACGAAAAATTTCACGAATTAACGAAACAACGCGACCGCCCCCGAGCCGCCCGATGCTAGACACGGCGAAAAATCCGCGCGCGCAGAGCGAACGAACGTTGGCGGCAAGGTCGCGACGACGCCGCCGCACGAGAAACGAACAAGGTTTGTTTGTCCAATCGCACGCGCCGATATTTATATCGTTGAATCATGAAATATTTCAATTTCAAGTTCGCGCATTCCGCGCGGCATGACTATAACTTAATATGCAGGTTGCGGCATTGTGAGAGGCACCGCGTGCGCGAATGCCCGGAGTTAATTTATGCCACTGCCGCGCATAATAAAATGTTAATTCCGAACGGGACTCGGGCGCGTCGTGCATCGCGCGCGCCGCCGCCGCGACCGGTTCGCGACGTCGGCGTCGCGCGCGATTGCCCAACGAGCTCGCAATCGGGGTACGCAATACGCGCGCGCACGCGTCGTGGCTTATTAGCGTCGCCGCTGATTAGATAAACGTAAATATCTCGCAGACGGCGCGGCGATCGCGCCACGCGAACGACACCGCGTCGCAATCGCCGCCCGCGGGCACGGCGGGGCGGGGAGTGCGGCGCGCGTCGAGGGTGCGGGCGACGCACAAATTATAACGAGCCGGCTGCTCGGGGGTGGCTCGCGTGATAGAAGCGCGATGTCGGAGGGGCCCGCCGCCGACGATTTTTTCGCCGCCGAACGCACTACGGGAGGGAATGAAGCAACGTCGGGCGCAACGAGGGAGGCGGTAATTGCGTTTTAAACAGCGCCGCCCAGCGCGCCCCGCTTTATTAAATATATGGGAAAATTGAAAGCGATCGCCGGCCAATTTGGTTCTAATTTGTTTTAATTTTTCAAGGCCGCGTTCGTCGGACGGCGTTGCATTTTTCAATTCGCAATTATTGTTCGGCGCATTCGCGCCGTGCGGGCAATTAGCAATTTTTGGCCGAGCACAAATCGGTGCGAAACGTGGTTAAGCCTTAATATTGCACAAATTCCGCGAATCGGCGGTAACGCGCTCGCAATTAGTTGATTAAACAAAATTATTTCAATTAGTAGCAAAGGGCGCCGGTTAGGGCCCAAACGACAAAGACGTGCGTGGGGGGCGGTTCGAGGCAAGCGAGGCGTCGTTTAACGAATACTTCGAGATCAGCCGAAGCAGAGCGGGCGGCCATCCGACAGGGGGAAGACGAGTTTTAATCGAAATTGGGGTATTTGAGAAGGGTAAAGGGTTAGATGAAATTTTCTATGATCAATTATACTCGCCGGATGGCCGAGGCGCGGTATTGGCTTAAATTATTAGCGAAAGCAATCTGGGCGCACGACGCGAACGTAAACTATCTCCTAATTTGTGCGAAATGAAATTAATAAACCGGTCGCAACAAGCGCGTATAACGCCGGTGTTTACGATCGCCGCACGTGGCAATCACTAATTGCGCGCGGACTGATTAAACTACATCGCTGCGAATGCAAATTAATCAATTTAAAAACGCACGATTTGCCGCGTCCGCGTCCGCCTGCCCCAGAGGGTGGTTTCGTGAACGGTTCGGTCACTCGAAAAATTCGCACAATACGTCGTCCCGAACGGTTAAGCGCGCTTAGACGCCTAAGCGCGACGTAAAAACCAGAATAGCAGGTGGTACGTTCGTTCTTGTTCGTTTCTTCTCTTCTCTAATGGGGTCCTTCGTCGGGTAGTCTTTCACGGTCGCCGAAACGTCGGAATTCTTGGAAGCAGCCAGCGGCGCACCAATGCGCGCGCCGCAATATAACAAGGACTATTCAATCCGAATATTATTATCCCTATTAAGCGAACGCATGTCGAGCGGCGAGCCGTATGGCGCGCGCGCTCGCTCGGAGAAAACCCAGAAAGCGGCACCACCGCGCCCCAGACGCACCCAGTCGAGCGCACAATTTCGGCGCGCACGAAAACCCAACGAACGCCCGAAATATTTCTTTCGCATGATGCGCGTTCGCGGGGTGTCGGTCGGAGAGAGTGGCGGCTAGTACCTGCGGCGGTGGCGAAGACGTTGTCGCGCGTCGTTTCCAAGAGCGACGACACCACGTGGGACGTTGTAAACAGACGAAACGCACGCGGCCGCGCACGACAACAAACAATCACACAGTTGGCACGACGCACACGGGAACACTAGGCGAAAGGTGGCGCGCGAAGTCACCAAGTCACTGGTCTTAATCCGTATCCGCGTCGCGTCGTCGCGATTGATGTTGATGTCGAGTCAACGTGCGCGACGCCCGGCGCGCTGCACGCCGCCGCCTCGAACCGACGCCGACGACCGACTGCCGGCTGCGCCGCCGTCGCCGCGGCGCGACGGTATCGGAAAGCAATTTGTGAATTGCGAGAGACTTGTGGAGCTTACGCCGAGGGGGATGCGGCGACCCTATTAGGTGTACCGGCGCGGCGCGCGGCGTGCGTGTGTGTGCCGCGTCGTGTTTTTCGACGACGCGCCGCTACCCCCGGCCGGCGGTGTGCGTGCGGCGTGCGCGCGCGCGCGCGCGCAAGGGTGGTGGGGAGCGGCAGCGCGGCGAAGCGTCGACGAAGACGACGACGAGGACGAAGAAGAAGCAGCGCGGCGGTTGGCGTATCCGACCGAAATCGGACCGGGCGCGGAGGACACGCGCGCGTAACCTTCGACGGGCAGAGAACTCGAATTTATCCCGACGATCTCGTTTATGAGACAATATCGTTTACGCGAATTTTACGCTCGCGTTGAGCGAGAATAACTCGACTTCGTTTTTTTTTCCCTCTTTATTTCGTGTTGGTTTGGCGCGCACCACTTTGCCTCATTTAATCGACGCCGCCGAAAAATCGCGCGTCGTGAATCAGAAAGCGAATAAAAAACGCGCTCCCACTATGCATACGAGCGCGCGCATAAAAACGTCTTGCGTTCCACCTCCGGCGCCCGGGTCATAAAAACGCCGTTTTTATTGCGTATGCCTACACCCGAGCCCAGTTTGTTTTCGAAAATGTCAGGAAATGAACGGGCGCGCGCACACGCACAATCGCGCCTAGGAATGACCGAGACGTGGGGCAACGCGGAAAAAAAATTTCGAAAACTTTTGCCGCGCGCCGCCGTCTCGTACGTACTTTACTTCCGCGGCGCGCGCGCGCGCCCGCCACCGATACGCGAGCGGCGGCGGCGGCGGCGCGTTTTTCAAGTTTCCCTTCCATTTCCGCCACTTATTGGAAACAATTCAAACTAATAACGACCCGAAACGCGCGCAATGTTTGTCCTATATTGTTTATACGTTATTAAATATTGCGTTTTCGTGTTCGGGATGCGTGCAATTTCGAGCGGCCCGCCGTGCGGCTAAGCGTCGTTGTTGCTCGTGCGCTAAATGCGCAAAACAGTTGATACAAGCCCGCGCACGCCGCATACCGACGCAGACGCTCGTGGCTTGGGGTGCGTCGGCGCGGCGCGCGGGAGAAACGAAGCGGCGCTTGCCGCCGCCGCCGCCGCCGCACATGCACGCGCGGATCGTCGTGGGCGAACGTCAGAAAAAAATATATAAAGAAAACTTTTTTATTGCCGTATAGGTTGGCCGTAAAATCGTGCTCAATTAAAAAAGTTTTCCAATTCAAATTCGCGCACGGAATGCGTCTTAGAAAGGCACGAATTAAAGTCATAACACACACACACACACACAAAGCCACGTGCGCCGCCGCCCTCGGCCGCGAGCGAATCGGCGGCTCCGAACGCCGTACGAGAACACATAAAAAATGCAACCTAATTTAAAGTCTCCAATCTGCCGCACCTACGCACACCCGAGTACCTGGCGGCGGCTCGCCGGATTGCCGGCGGGAGTAAATTAACGTTTACAAATAAAGCGCGATGTGCAACAAAGTCACGTTACGCGTACATCATTGGCGCCGCCGCCGGGAACGTGATAAACTTTTACGACGCTGCTTTGTTTCGTCGCGACCGCCGCCTACGTCATTTCAAATTTAAAGATGGCGCTGCGCGTTCCAAACCACGTGGCGATTTTTCGTCCCGATGCGAAATTTCAATTGAAACCCGCAGTTATGAAAACACCGTACTGTGGAACAAGAGCTACTAACTAGATGACAAGTTGGTGTGCGCGCATAGAGCGACGGCAGTCGGAGATACGAATAATAGAAGAGAGCTTGAGAAGAAAAAGCGTCCTACGAGGCAATTGCTCCACAGCTATATCTCCACTGTTTCTTATCACTCGCACCTGCACCGAGAATAATTACAACCACCGTCATTGGAACTCGTTCGTTGCACGCCGAAAAGTTTGATTCCATGCGCAATAAATCAACACCCGGCCGTGTTGTGGTGATCCTGGCGCGAGGAGAGAGCGCGGAGGAGCGAAAACTTCACCGCCCCTGGAGAGGAACGTGCCGAGGGTCTCCGGCCACGGCCGGACGCGCCACGGTCCGACGTGGATCCGCAATTGGAGTGCCAGTTACGCATTTGCTTGAAGAGTGTTTACCCCGATAACCGGAAAACCGTCGGCCCCAACTAGATTACGTCCTAATAGCGGACGACCACGCGGCGAGGCGTCAACCGCACGCCGAACGATAAACTTTATCATCACGCCTCGGCGTTAATTTATTTCGCGGCCGTCGCAGAAAACAATTTCGCCGTGTCGCGCACGTTCGAGGGTTGGTTAGCCGGTGGGGCGCGCGCGCGCAGGTGTATGACGCGCAGATGCGCTGCGCGGCAGGAAAAGTAGACGATGCCTCGTTGGCACGCACGCGGAATAAGACATCGCACCCCCGTCGGCCGCACGCGACCTATCTGCGCCCGTCGGCGGCGGAGGAAATTCGCCGACGGGCACAAACGCGCCGCCGACCGATTCGCGGCCTCTAATGTCTAATACGCTCGCTAATTAGGCACGTAGCGGATAAATTGGTAGCGGTTTATTGGTTCCAGTCGATGGCGCAAGAGGAATGCCAAGTTGTTAGAGCAGGACAAAGTTCACGCAGGAAAATAACAACTTGCGTCGACTATGTACAAGGAAACGGACATCTGACATCAAATAAGTTCACTTTTATCCTAAACATTCTTAGCCTTGGCTCTAAGAGCTGGTCGATAGAATAAAAACAATTCCAAGTATTTGAACAAAGTCAAAATTTCCGCAAAAAAAACAACTAACGCCATCTATAAATACATAATCAAAAATCTAGTTCCCTTTTATCTTAAACATCTGGTAAGCTAAGAAGTCGAAAAAGGCCAAAAAAACAATTAGTGCTATCTATAAACAAATAAATTGATATCTGATATCAAATAAGTTCATTTGGCACTGAAATTCATTGGAACCAGTTGATAGATTAGAACTGCCAAATAGTTGGAAAATGTCAAAATTCAGGCAATGATACAATAATAATAAACAAGCAATAATAACAACTGGCCTCATCTATAAACAAATAAACGACTATTTGCTATCAAGTAAGTTTACTTTTGTTCTAAACATCTTGTAGCCTTAGCACTGAAATTTATTGGAGCTGGACGATAGATTAAGAGAAATACCAAGTATTTGACGGAGATCAAAACTGACGCAAGAAAATAACAACTAACGCCATCTATAAATAAATAAGCGATAATCTGGTATAAAATAAGTTCACTTTTATCGTAGACGTTTGGTAAGCTAGGCACTAATTTTAAGTTATACCGTAGCTAGTCAATAAATTAAGAGAAATGCTAAGAAGTTGAAAGAGGTCAAAATAACAATTAGTAATATCTATAAACAAATAAATTAATATATGCTATCAAATGAGTTCATTTTTATCCTAATCATCCTGTAGAATTGACACTGAAATTTATTGGAGCCAGTTGACAGATTAGGAGAAATGCCAAATGGAAAATGTCAAGATTCAGGCAAAAAAATAGCAACTGGCTGTATCTATAAACAAATAAACGATTATTTTGTATCAAAGAAGTTCACTTTTATCTTAAACATTCGGCAGACTAGACACTACGATATATTAGAGCTGGTCGATGAAGTATAAAGAAAGCTAAGTAGGTGAAGAACAAAATTAGCGGAGGAAAATAACAACTACCGCCATCTATGGAAAAAGAAACAGACACCTGGTTTCAGATAAGTTCACTTTTTTTCACAACATCCTGTACCCTAGGCACTAAAATTTATTGAAGCTAGTCGACGGACAAAATCTAGGACATCAAGTATGAAATAAGTTGACTTTTATCTTGAACGTCTGATAAACTAGGCACTAAGATATATACTGGAGCTAGTCGATAAAGTAACAGGAATGTTAAGTACAATAGTTGAACTGTAATCTTAAACGTCGTCTAGAATGTGCGTGGGATGAAAGCGCGTATAACGAGTGCAGCCGAATTCCTTCAGATCTCTTAATTAATTTTCTTCCCCCAACGATACGGACTCGCCGCATCGCTGCAATTCCATTATAATCGCGACAAGAAAAGAATTAAACGAGAAGAGTATCTTTTTCATTACGCCCGAGATCAAATTTTTCGATGCGACGGATTTGCGGAAACGGCGCGGAAGCCTCGCACAAAGCACGTCCGCGGCCGGCGCACGTTAATAATGCGCGACTAATTAAATCCCTGAATGTGCGCGGACCGCGCCGAACGATGAGCGAAGATTGATGCCGCATTCGAGGCTTCTTCCTTGGCGCGCTTTTCGAACGAAACAAGTGCCGGCCAATGGATATTTCACGAGCGCACGTGACGCGCGCCATGTTGCCGCCGAAGTGTCACAGGAAACGCCACGCGACACCTGCTCCGACCTGCCAGCCGGAACATGCGAAGAAGAAACCGCCGCGGGCGCGTAAGTTTTGTTTACGCTCTTCGCTTCCGCGCACGCGACCGCCGTAACGATAATATAATCTAACCGGCGCGATAAGGACCGCAAGGTGGCGGCGTTGCGCCAGATAATTTCGCCGTCCGTTATTATATTTGCATGTGTCGAAATCGACGGTTCGCATGCGACGCGCGCGGCGGCAACATCAAGAAAAAAAAAGCGCGGCGCGCGAATAAAAATTCGCGGAACAATCGTCAGGTGTGAAAGAAACGCGAAAGTTTCGGGAGGCAAAATGTACGCTCAAAGGAGGCGCGCGCTGCTCGACGTTCGTTCCGCTCAAACGATATGCAAATGCGATTTTCGTTGTTCAAAAGCCGCGGCTCGAGGTTTTCTCGCCGGCGCGCGCATTCGCCGCGACGAGCGCAAAGAAACAACGCGCGCCGCCGCCGCGAGCCGCCGCCAGGAGGGCCGATTCCCGTGAACTGGTCGAGATTGCGCTCGCGATCGTCTCGGCTAGGATTCCGGGTACGACGCGGCAAAGCATGAAATTAGAGGCGGCCGCGCGGGGCACGGCGATTTTCGCTAATTGAATGCGACTTCGCGGCGTTCGATTATCGCCATCGACTCTCGTTCGAATCGCAAACGTTTCAATTTACGTGCGCGCGAGTGGCGGACGCTGGGAACGCGCCGCGAAGATGCCGACAAGTGGGACAAAAAGCGGACATAAAGGAGTCGCAGATGATCGACTCTCGAAGGCGCATCAAACGAAGCGATTCCGAGTGGTTCGAATGGCAATTTTAAATATTGGTTTCCGCGTCGGTTCCATTCGATAACGCCGATAATCTCGAGTTCTGGCGCTTTTTGCGCGAGACAGACGTAATTTTCTGTGTCGGTAAGCAGATTAGTCGCGGTGTTCGTCGGCGACAAACAAAAACAAAAAAGAAAAAAATATTAAACGCATCGCGCGACGCGGTTCAACATTCCTCGTTCACGGCGAGATAATGCGCGCGGCGCGCGAAGGCGTTTAATCATCGCATAATCGCGCTTGTCGATTTATTGCCGACGCGCGATAATTCATCGGCATTTCGGGCGCGCGACACAAGCTCGCGCGGACGTTTAATTGAAAACGCCGCCTGTTTACTCACAATTAAGTCTGGAAACATGGAGGGCGAGCGCGCGCGCGCGCGCTGACGGGATGGGAGCGGCGGTGGCGGCGGCGACGACGCGCGACGAGGCGCCGAAGTCAACGAAACTAATTAATGACGCTCACCTGAAACAGACGAAACAAAATGCTCATTACGTCGAACGGCACAGCGCGACGCGACGACGTCTCAATCTCGACGGCCGCGACTCTCAATCAGAAACGCAGATTCGTCCTGCTATCGGCAGCGACGCGTCGGCGTCGGCGTCGCGCCCCTCGTGGACGCCGCGGGGACGACGATCGCGTGTTCGGGCGTCGAAGCAAACCGGTTGCGCGGAGGATGCCGCGCGCGGTCAAGACGGGCGAAGAGAGAAGAATCTCGCTCGCGGTCCGGCACGACGAAAGGACCGGCGTCGCGGGACACGCGCGCGCGCGCGACGACGACACAATGGCGCATCGGGGAACACGTGGGAGTGCGGCGGACATTCGACTCAGGAATGCGGCCGGCCGGCCGGTCGGTCTCCGGCCCGCTTCGTTTGCCTTTCGCCGCGAACTCGCGAATTGCGGGCGTATCCTGGGCCCGCGTCTCGGCGACGACACATCGATCGCTAATGATCTGTTCCCGGTCACATTGTCGATCGTTCACGGTGCCGTACGCGAATCGGCGAAGTTTATGTGCCGCAAAAACGAAACAAGAAGAAAAAAACCTAACGAAAACAAAGAAAAAAGTCACCGCCTCCATTCAACGCCGGCGTCGAGTTCAATGAATTATGACCGAGTGTGCAACAGCACGGAACATTAAAACCACACCCGGAGACACCTGCCTCGCCACATAATTAGTACAGTTAGGAATTAATTAGTTTCTCGCCTGCGCGACCGCCAAGGGGTGAACCGATACATCCACGATTCGGATAGAGCATCGCACCTTTCGAATGTTTGTTGGCGTCGAAAAACTAGATTTCGATTCCGGATCGAATGACAATCCGTCGAGCGATCTTCGATGAAATAGAAATTAAAGAGAAATGCTGTTCGGCATGCGTTACGGACACACCTCGAAACAGGCCGGTGTTCGAGAAGAGATATTTTCTTAATCTCAATGGATGCCACCTCAATGTCATTCGCGTCGCCAAGTCTCGCGTCCCTCGCGCGCCGGATTATGCATTTACATCGACATTAATTATCGAATCGTGCAAATCGAAAACACGTGGTCGCTGGAAGAAATGCCAGCCGACGAGTAGTTTTGTTCGCAACAAATCGAAAATTGAGCGCGCGACCAGCGAATTTTACACCTCCGGCGGGCAGCGAAAGCAAAACCATGCGTACGACAATTAATTAGCGTTTGTTGTTTGCAGGCTGCGGAAACTGTTAACGAAGTGCCGGCGATAAATCAGACGGCAAAACGTCGCCAAAGCATCGCCGCGCGTTTTGCCCCGGCGCGCCTCTCCGCGGCATTTCTTTCTCGCGCGCCGCCGCGAAATGGCAATTATTCGAAACCGTTACGTGCGGCTGTGGAAGGCAAACACAACGCGCCGAATCGGGTCGAAGGTCGAAAACGGGAATAAATTTCGCATCGCGCGTTTCGCCGGTTGCGCCTCCGAACGCGCGGCGCGTAAGTCTGCGCGTTTCGCTAACAACTTCTTCGAAACGCGCCGCGCAGCCCACGTTTTTAATGAAGTGGCCCAGGCGAGATTAGTCGCGGCTCGTGAAGACGCTCGACTGGCGGCCGACGACGACGAACGCAACGAACCTAGCGCCGAGAAGAGGGTTGAGTTGACGAGGGTATCATTAAATAAACGATAATCGGCAACATGCTAGAGAAAACGTGACCGAGTGCAACGGTTCATCGGCGCTCGGCGTCCGACGCTCGCGCCGCGGCGGATGGAATTCGGGACGCCGCAGAGCGCGGCGGCGCAGCGCGAGTGAAAAATAAAAAAGCGACGGCAAATGTAAATAACAGCGTCGGCCGAATTTACTTTCGATAATCACGCATTCTATCATCCTATCGGACGGTCGGAGCCGTGCGCGCGATGCGTGCGATTCGCCACGACCGGCGCAAACCAATCGCCGTTAATTATAGCGCGTCGTGCGCAATGAGCACCACCATCGTCGTTAATTCCCATCGCGCGAGCGGCCGAAGTGTATCATTGGCGATATTTGCGCTCGCGGCCGGCGTGACCCAAGTGCGCCTAGTTCTTCGCACCGACCAGACACCAGACCGCAGAAAGCGGTGGCGCTCGAAGAACGCGCAAATCGCAATTCGACGCTCTTCGCTCTGCACGACGCCGGAACAATCCGCGTGGTTCTTACAAGGCCGCTGCGACATAAAAAAAAATCACCGGCAAGGCCATTACGGTGACAATATTAGAAAAGCGGCGCATTGTTCCTGACTGCTCCCCCGACGGGCAGTCGTTACGTCGCCGTTATTCCTCTAAACGGCGCTTTTAACGATTGCTCAGGATCACTAGGCGAGCGGTGAGAACCTAGCTCTAGATCTGGTAGCAATAGATGGCTCTTATGGAAAATTAACATGTAAAAATTTTCAAGCGCTTCTAACGCGCTTAAACGCGATTCAAACAAAAAAATTTATGAAAATCGGATGATTACTAACAAAATTGCAGAACGCACTATGTTTAGCACCATTGCAAAGGGAATGAAACTCAGATTTTAAATATGTTTTTCAGGCGGCGACGAATTTCTTGCATAAAAAGTTATTACCGATGTTTGAGGTCCAAAATAGACTTCACATGTATTTTAAATGGGCACGCAGTCGATCATTTAATGTCATTTTTGACTAACACGCCCAAAAAATATCAAATCAAGCTTACCACCATTGGAAACCTAATAAAATGTAGATTCTGAA
>JAODGE020028417.1:0-17602 GCA_027574965.2 Ecitophya simulans
TGCGCTGAATGCAAATCCGCTAATCAAAAACGTCTATTACATCAAAATTTTGTATAAATCAAAGTCAAAGTTAAAATTTTTGCCATTGTTGCCATTTCATGTTTGGCAAAATTGTATTACAAAAGCACAATTAAATAAAGAATTTCAAGACAAAGGCGCTAAAAAAATACTATTTGCAAAATAAATTCCACGCATTTAAAATAAGTAGCAAGTTGCGCACTCTCAAGTTTTTAACACTTGCTCCGACCTGAACTGAAATAAACCACTACAATGTTCTCTCTCCAAAACTTTTCATTTTACTTTACAGAGCGTACTCAGCTGCGTAAGCGATGCGCATGCATCTTGTAGGCAGACAGAGGCAGAGCTAAAATCAAAAAAAATTGCGTCACTTTCAGAATTCACTCAACAATTAGCTAAAAGCGCTCTAGAAAACGCAGTTTATTCGAATATAAAATTGCTTTTTTAATCTGTTTGTTACAAAAGTCTCTATTTAATCGCGTCATTGAAATACAATTTCGTCAAACATTTCAGGCTGAAAACTATGTCCAAAATGACTTAAATTGGCCCAAATCCGAATTTTAACCTCAATTTGTAAAGAAGTATTGCCCGATATGGATTCAGTGCATCAAACTACATTTAAAGCAGTTCAAATTTTTTTAACAAAACTCACAAAGTTTTTTTTGTCGGATACTGTTCTACGTACTCACAATATAAGATAAAAAACAATTACTAGAGTGATGTAACTGATTGCCATAATCATCCAAGTTTCATAACGCAGAAGGTGAACAATAGCCCATTCGTTAAGTATTCTAAAAATAATCATTATTTAATAGTCATTAATGGCTACAAAATAATCATTGTTTAATTCACCTTGGCTTTGGTACAATACATGTCAAACTAATTTCTGTCATCGGATAAGTGAATTCACCAAAAGATCTTCTGTCATCTCTTAAGTACAATCCATCTATAACCAAATAAACATTAAATATTTTGAACAAAAGTTCAAAACTAGAAATACTTACAAGTAACTAAATCAAGTTGGTCTCGTATCATCAATTTAGTAAAGCCAGTAGCGCTACCGTTTGGAAATAACAACCCAAATCGCACTTCTCTTTTATCCAAAGTTAATGTGTAATTATATCTCTTAACATATTCTAATAAAAATTTTGTTTCCACTCCCATCATCTTTACTGGATCTGACAACGGAACATATTTAGCTGCACCAATGTTCAGTATTCGGCCTTGCACATTGGATAATTTATCAGGTAATAAGTTATTATTATAGAGAAATGTTTTATTTGAAAATAGAACGTCTAAAAGTATAATTTCTTGATTGTTTGTGGTCCCAACATATTTATGTGTGTAAATTTCACATTTCTCTGCAAACTCTTTAAAAATTACTAAGTCAGCAATAAAATGCAGAGCTGGACTTTTAAAAAAATCATCAAACAATAGATGTTGATTCTCTTGAAAATAAATTATGTATTTTCGTTCAAACATTCCATTTCCATAGTGCTTCAAAAAATATTCATAGTTTTCAAACGTGCTCTGTGGATTATCTGACGATACGACTATATTTGAACATTGATCCCATACTCCAACATGACTTCGATTTAGCAATGTGACTGGTGATAAAACGGTGTGTGATAATGTAGGAACAGCTGCTACCTTCACATGATCAGAGATGTGCAGTAAACAGCTACATGTTTGGAAGTCGTTACTACTTAGCACTACCGAAAACAGAAACTCCATAAACATATCTGCCTGGACGTGGCTACAAGCAGACTGTATCAAAGAACAACTACACTTTTGTCAAATGATAATCAAAAATTATTAGCTGTTGACATACTCTTATCTGTTATATATGGTTCACCGTTTCTTTCATGCGTCACAAGAAAATGACTAAGGTACAAAGATTACACTTTAGTACAAAGATTACACAATAATTGTGTTAATATTTATTTAATACTCACTGCAAAGCTAAAATTGATTTATAAAATTTACAAAAATAGAAATGAATAATTTATAAAACATTAAACCTATGTTAATGGAATCAAATTACATGAAACTTGCATTCTAAAACAATAATTCAACTAATATCAAAGTGAGCAATTGTTGTTTAGTTTGAGTTGAAACAATAATAAAATACACAAAGTTTACACAAAGAAATATATAGACCTCGCATGTCAAATATAATTATGTGCGGCATGCTGACTTTTGGCCCTAGCGATATGGGATTGGTTTGCCGCACGCCATTCACAATAATAAAAGCAATAATTCGTTTAATATATCATAAATTTATTAATCAGTAATACTGCAATAAATGCTGTTTTGGTCGCCCATTCTATGTCTGCAACGTTATTTTTAGTTATGCATTCACCTTTTAATTAAATATCCACAAGGAAAACAGGTAGTTACAATTACAACCATATCTACTAGTATAAGATGTACGCATGCAAAAACTGTGCAAATTGCTCAAACGAATACTTGGCAGCTTGTATCGACGAAACATGTGGTCTGGATTCATATTCCAAAATAAATCCCCCGTCCCAATGATTCTGTATTCTCAGGGCAAATGCTTTGAAATATAAATTATTATGCTTGTCCGCTACATTATACATCTTATTCAGCTCGGCAAAAGCCTTTCTCCTCTTCCCCGAAAGCATAAAGAACCATGCGTTCAAACCATAATACGCAGGACGATACAGTATGTTCTGTTTAACACCATCTTTAAGCAAGGTGCTCAACTCTCCTATCTGCAACATCCAATATTCTTCCATCATTTCCTCGTTTCGTCTCATGCTTCTGATCAGTTTATATAAACTGGCTTCCATTTGGAAAAGCATAAGTTTGACAATTTTGGAACTGCTGCGTACGCTTTTCATAAAATCCACTTTAACATCCCAAGGCATTGCCATTCCGTATCGGTGACATCTCAAGTAGTGGACATGAATTAACATCTTAAGTGCCGTTTCGCTTGGAGACATTTTTCCAGTGTTATTGAGATAGTATTGTCTGGCAAAATTTAAAACCTCGTCAAATTCGCAAACGTGGAAGCCGGTGTAATTATAGAAATGCATACACATTAAGTAGTAATATAAAGAGTTGTGTTGATGGTAGGGACTTAAATGTCGAATCAACATGACCATCAAATCATTGAAATTTGTAAATGAGAGATTATACATAGTAAGTTCACAGAGGGTAAGTAAAACGGATGGATTTATTTTGAGTACCTTGGACTGATCAGCCAAGTTAAGAAACCTGTACCCCAAACTGATGGAATCCTTCAAGTGTCCTCTCACAATATGCAGTTCTAGGACGATTTTGAGCAAATCAAGTAACATGTGAAAACTGAAAACATCGTTTTGGGCATAATATGACTGCAATTCATGAACTAGGTAAGTCTGCAGTCGTAAACAACTTCTGTTGTCTTTTGATATGCTATAGATTTTTAACGCATCGCTGTATGTATCCAACAAAACTGCTAGGTTGGTATTATTGGCTTTTAGCAACGAGATGCCACACTTGCAACAATCTCTTGCAATATCCCAGTTATTTTCTAATGCGTAGATCTTTGCACAAATACACAACGCGCTGCCAATTTCCCAACCATAGATATCTTTCTTCTTACCAAAATATTTCAGCGTCTTCGCGCGCAAATGGGCTCTGTTTAAAAGAAATCTAAATTGCTTAAATGCAAAGGCCAGTAATGGTACATGGTACTGCCTTAGTGCAAGCATTATGTTGCTTTTTGCGGCCGGAATATTTTTAATCTTTAAATTACAAAGTGCCAAGCCAACTGAAGCTTTTCCCACATGATATTTTCGAAAGGCGTCATCAAACTGATCTTCTTTGAGACCACAATTTACTAAACTCAACTCCCTTGTATCATGAAAAGTCTCCATTGCTCCCGCAACATCTAGCATGCATATTTGAATCAAACCAAACTTGAGTTTATAGAATATCATCTTTCCAGTTTCATTTGCTTCTCGAGAATGATAAATGATGTCTTGGTAGAGAACATGTCGCATATCCAAACAATAACAAGTGGCGGAATCGTAATGACGCATAAGCGGAATATATTTATCGTCGATTATAATCTGATCCTTGTTTTTAACTGCATTTTCATCAACTTCTATTTTATACTTTTCTGCATGTTTATTGAGAATATATTTAATAGAATCGTAACAGTCTCTAGCATGCTGAAAATAGTTTGGCAATGTTGTAGGGTTCCGACAAAATTCTAAAAACGTATCATAATCTCCAAAAAACGAATAATAATTTGAGGGATTTCGCATACAGCTCGGACATATATGTATCATTTTTTCTAGAACTTCGGCACATAGAACGTGCAACTCGTGGCGTTGATTCTCAGCGAGATGTCCGTATGCAACATCTCGTAAGTCTTGGGTGTGAAATTGCATCAATTTACAGTGAGCGTATTTCGGTACGCCATCAATAAATACTGTGTTTTTATCAAAACAACACCCGCAGCATATTTTTGAAGTACGTCTGCGCTGTGAAGATATCAAAGATGCGCATTGGAAGATCTGATCTTCAAAAAGAATTTTTATAGCTTGGGCCAAGTCTCTTTCGGCCGGAAGATTTAAAGCAAGGCGTAGCAATTGTCGGCCAAATTGCATGCCAATCAAGGCAGCAGTTTTAATCACTAACTGTAAAAACTTTGGAATTGAATCAAAAAATTCCTCGTAGATACCTTGCATGGTTAGATTTGTCATTGATATGGCATTCTCTGCCGAAAAGTGCACTACAGGAAAAAATGTCTTCATTCGCGTTACTTTTTCCACATCCAAATAATAATATTCCCTGGAATCTATAGAAGGCAGGTAAGCTAACTTTACAGATATTGTGTTGTTATTGATTAGTCTGAGTAGTAGAAATTCTAGATAACCTGGGCTGCCTTCGCAAGTTACATTAAGCAGATTTAATAAATTATATGATAACGCTTCAGTCTTTAGCAAAATACAAATGATCTCTGCCATGTGACGATCTTTTAAAGGTAGTAATTCCTTTATTTTGATTTTATCATTGTCATCTAGTCTATGTAGCAGTTTCCAACGAACTTTTGATGGAGTATAACTCATTATCAATCTCATGATGTTCATTGGAAAAGTCATTTCAATTATTTCCCAACTTTGTTCATCAATATGCTGCACATCGTCAATGAATATAATGAGTGGGTCCTTCACATATTTTAGTAAATCTCGGAAATTATTCAATATGCGGTACTTTTGAAGAGCGAGAGTTTCATTAGGGTCATCAGTATCTACAGAATATGTCAAATCTCTCGGCAGGTCTAAAATGTTATCGATATCAATATGAATAGTATAGACTTGATCGTAAATTTGCCGGTATATGTCTGCTATACAATAAAACGGACGTTTCAGCATCTCCATCGAGGTCACAAAACTGGTGATCAAACCATCACTATGGCTTTCAAAGTATTCATGCAAGCTTGTTAGTAACTTAGTTTTCCCTAATTTTTTCGTTGCCGAAAAACAAATCCCGCTGAATCCCACGACGATTGGATTTTGCACCATCGCTAAAGCCAAATTAAAATCAGCAACTCGATCAACTAAAGGGCAATCATCAACAAACTTCTCCGTTGTTTCAAATGCCTCGTTATACTCGAGGATAGCATCAGTTTCTCCATTAGGATACTCTTCGGTTGTGAATATTTTAAAGTACAAAGCCGAGAGTCTTGCGCTTTTGAACGCTTTCAAATCACAGAGGACTTTGTTCTTTACCATAGATGTAAGCCGACGTGCTTTTACAATAGGGTGTCCTATAATTGCATATTCTCGCCGCAAAGGATGCCCAATCACACTGCAGTAAGCATTGCCACCAGATACCGCTGCAGACACGTCAATCACACAAATTTTTTTCTCAAATAGCAGCTTTATCCTTCGAGCAAATATTAAGGCAATTGCCGCATCATTCTCGCGTTTACGAATCATCAATCCAAACAAGATTCTGATCATAATGTCATTATCCCATACGTAAATATGTTGCACAATGCACTCCATATGTTTAGTTTCATCTGCCAGATCGGTGAAAATATCCCCAACGACATACATCATTGCATTCGAGTCCATGACATTTGTTGTGATTTTCATATACAAGCAAGTTACTTCTCGAATTTCTGTGAGGAAATCGCCCGGTTGACAATCAGATAACTGTTCAAAGATTACTTCATTTTGCAGGGGCTGCATGTCATTAACAGTCCAATACTGAGCAGCGGACAACAATTCATCTCTTGAAGGCAAAGATTTAATAAACTTAGCATGCATTTTAATGTTTGCCAATAATCTAGATGATTTCAACAGATTTAAGAGTGCATCTCTCTGTTTTAAATGTTCTCTGATCATACTCGATGCTTCCAGATATTTCTCATCAAAGTAAGCCTTTTTAGACGTCTCTCTTGACGTATAAGTAACTTTAATGATTATTACATAGCCTTTCTGCGACTCCACTACAGTGTACCTATCTTTCAATATATGCGGATATGTAGTTGCACTTATCACCACCTGATTTAAATCAGCACAACCCTTTATGTCAATTAATGATTTGAAGGCATCCCCAAGATAAATTGCTTTCTTCATAGCGTTATTGCCAAAAATACTGTAGGAAAGATTCCCACACGTAATTATAGTTTTTAAGTTAAGAGGTACCTGGACGTGAGTATTATATTCTCCCAAGAAGCGTTGAAGCACAATGGCGCAAATAATGACTGTATGTAGAATATCATGCATTGGGCTATCCGGGAGATACTTCCACAAGCTCACAAAAGTAGTAGAGAATATTCCTAGAACATCTCCGCCATATGCAAAAATTACCTGAATGATTGCTCCAAAGTAAGCGTTTAACTCCACAGTCATGGTATACAAGTCGCTCATGTTGCCATCGTAATGCCTGTCTATTAACTGGAGAATTCCAGACACGTCTATATAAAGAAGCACCCCGACGAAATGTCGATGCATGCTCATTTGCATTGCAGATCCACGTAGCCTCAATATCTCATCTGGTAAGAACGAGGCAAATTGTTGAATCTGTTTCTTTATTTGCAAACGTTCAATTCGCTTCAATAACTCTTGTTCCTCTATTATCGAAGCAGTACCAGCTCGAGCAAAACGAATCTTATTCGCTTTTAATGACATTTTAATCAACTGAGTTTAAATAACATAAGGAGATATAAAGTCACAACGTCATAAAATACAGGGCTTACTAAATCATTATATTTATTTTATGCTTTATCATTTTTGCGAAGAAAGTATCGGATATGGTATCAACACTTGCGACCATTGATTTTCATTAAAGAATTTCATGGCATCTAATTGAATATTGTGTCGACTCTTGTATGTAGTAACTTGTTTGGCACCATCCCAGTAACTCTCTATTTTACTAATTAAACACCGAAAGTATATATTGCCATGTTTGTTACTATATTGCGCAGCTTTTTTCAGTTCCTTCCTTGCTTTCTTTGGATATCCAGTAAGTTTAAGCTTCCAGGCTTTTAAGCAATGCACCCTAGGATAAAACACTGGCATATATTTGGCAGCTTCCAAAGCAATTTTTACTTTCTTATTAATGATTTTTATAATCCTAGTATGAGAAGCGTTGGTCTGCATTTTATGAAAGGCGTCCCATAAGTCTGCTTCTAGCAGATTTAACAAGACTCGCATCACAATAGGTCGTCGCACATTTCCACTATTGACGTTACAATTCGGTCGAAACTTTTCCGCAGCAACGTGCGCCCCAGTTTTCAGCATGTGCAAAAACAATAGAGATAACATGTAATTATGTGCCCATGACTTATTATAGTGTCCAGCTTCGGCGTTTACAATTGATATAATGTCTCTTAACAAATTATCAATTGGCAGATAGGAATAACCAGTTTTTAGAGTAATATCCAAGGCATTTGAATAATACCACATTTGAGAATCAGATGGAATGTTTTTGTAAATTACCTTCATTAGATCGATGAATTGTTGGAATCGCATGGTATACGTAAAGAGTAGACTGTACCAGATTGTGAAATTATAGTTCGTGGCATACACATACATCTTTAGTGTTGTATCCACAATGCGATAACATTTGCAAATGGCATGCTTCAATTTTGCATTTGTTATGGTTAACTCAAAGTCGACGATAAGCAAAGTCATCAGATGTTTGGCATAGTATGCTTTGTTATTGCAGTATCTCTTTATTACTTCTTTTGTGACATACTGCTGGAGTCTCTCGCAAACAGATTTATCCAAACCGTATCTGTAGTAATCAATTACATCGCAATAAGCTTCGAATAACATCGGTACACGTTCGTTCAACTGTCCGAGAATCCAGGCGCTGTATTTCGCACAATTTCTAGCGTTCGGTAAGTTGCCTTCCTGTGCAAATATCCGTGCGCATAAAATAAAGCATATTCCAATTTCCCAACGTGCCCAATTCTTTTTTAAGATTGGACGATGATGGCCAAACGAATGCACCAGAAATGATTTTTTTAATAACCATTGAAAGTGACTGTATTTAAATGCAACTGATGGAATATTATATTGACGAATTGCTAAGGAGACATGAGCTTTTGCTTGTTTTAGCTTTCCAATTTTGAGCAAAGTTGATGCAGCCATCAATGAAATCCTTCCAATATTAAACTTACGGAAACCTTCTGTTATCTCGCTTTTAGAAGAACCAACGTCAACCATGCATAATTCATGAGCTTCTCGTAGTATCGCAATACCATTTGAATAATCGGCCGTCAGTATTAATAAGAATCCATAAATAGAATAATAGAATATTTGTTTGCCCAAGTGTTTGGCGTTTTTGCTATGATACATCAACTTTTCAAACAGAAAAAGAAGCATTTCTATACAGTTGCAATCCGTACCGGCGAAATATGAACGTAGCGGGAAAGTGATATCACAATTATTGACCTTTTTCACCTGAGTCGGATTGTGAATCAACTGTCTGATACAGTCTTTCATACACTCTGATGAGTTTGATAGTGGAACCAGCTCTATTTCACTATCTGAACAATATTTCAATGTTTCATAGTACGTCGGTGCTACAACAAAGCTATTTATTGGATCTCGAAGGCACTTGGGACAGTAGTGCACAGTCTTTTCCAACACATCTGTAAAAAACAGGTGTAAATCTCGTTTTTGATTTTCGGGCACTAGATTGTAAGCAATATTCCTTAAATTTTCATCTTTAAAGTGTATAAGTTTGCAATGCATGTAACGATCTAAGGGAGGACAATCTGGCACTTCAGTTTCATCGATAAAACAACGACAACAATATTTATTGAAGGATATTGCCCTCCCAGCAACGTAAGCAGCACCACACTCAAATATATTTTTCTTAAACATCATTTTTATGCTTTTTTGAAGTGTCTCTCCATCTTTTGTGTGCAAAGCTAGAATTAACAATTCTCTTGAAAAGAGCACACCTAATACTGAACTGATTTTGAGTACAGATTGATTGAATGCGTCTAACGAGAAGTAAAACGCTCGAGTGATCGAAGCAACCGTCCATTTTTCTAATATACCGTCGCCAGCAACTTCTTCGGTTTTGGTCGACATTACAGCGATTTTTTTTGGTAAATCCTTGTAGATATCGTTGTGAATCGGATAGAAATCGCTAGGCAGTTCATCCTTGTGTATGTACATAACATTATAATTTTCCGAATTGATCAAGTATATCACACAACTTTGTACAAATCCAGGATTACCCATACTTGCTGACGTTATCAACTTTGAGATAGCATTTTGAATTGCGCCAACTCCCAACAAGTTACAAGCTTGAGTATTAATCCAATAATCATTTAATGGTTGCAATAACCAGTACGTTAAAAAGGGCAATTGTTGAATATCTTTTAGCAAGGTTGTGTCTCCTGCAAACTCTGCTCCCGCAAAAATTCGTAGTTTGCATTTCTTCATTATATATTTTAGAATTCGCCAACTGTCATCGTCGATGTAGTGTAGATTTCGAATTATAATAACCTTAGTCCGGTCTCCACCAAAATCTAGAATGCTTAATAAATTACTTATTATGTCGCATTCTGTGTAATTATCTTCATCAAATGCGTAACTATGTCGGTCGTATAACAACGTTGGCAATTCAAAATAACTATCTAAATCTTTGTATTCCTTGCTGTAAAATGTATATAATTGATCATAAATTCGAGAGATTGTAGACAAAGAAGCATTGTTTCCCTTTATCAATAAAATAGAAACCGTAATAAAAGCACTGGAATTTGATACGCAATTTGAGAGAAATTGTAATAGAGTAGTTTTACCAATTGATGCCTGTCCATTAAAGACAATTCCTTGAGTTATCGGAGAATTACTTTGTAGCACATTTGTTATAAGTTGTAACTCCATATCTCTACCAAATATTCTATTTTCTTTGAAATGATAACCTGTCTTTGTCCCACTATCCAAAGCTTCGCTATATTCCATCAACTGTCCTGTATCAAAAGATATATTACATTTTCCTTTACGTAGACACCGAAATAAATATGAAGACAACTTTGAAAACTTAAAAGTCTTGTAGTCACAGATAACCTTGCCGCTGTTCCGTTTTAAAATTTTGAATCCTTTGTTAAAAATGTTTCCAAGCACAACATAATCACTCCTAAGCGGGTGGCCTACTACCCCGCAAAACAAGTAAGATAAAAATATTCCTACGGACATCCAGTTAATTCCCGGCAAATCTTCAAAACGTCGAATCAATTGATACGCTGTCTTCAGAGCTCGTTTACTTTCAATGTCCTGTCGCATTTCTTGGACACCACGTATTATAATAATCTTTATTTCCGTGGTAACTTCAAACATGTAGATAAACGCGTTGGTGCCTTCAATAGTTTTGCTTACTTCGGCATAGATGATTTTAATAAACGCATCGCTCATACACTCAATTGAATTCGGCATTATTGAAATCATTTGTAAACTAGCAGTAGTTAATTCTGTTAAATATTCAACAGGTTGATGTTGACAAATAATAGCTTGAACTCTCCGAGAGACAAACGATCGGATTGTGTCGTAATTACCAAATCGTATAGCTTCCAATATAGCTTTTCTCGGAGGGATGTTCTCCATAAACTTACTTTTTAATTTTCCGAACATTTCTATTGATTCAATGAGTCGAGCAGTGTGAAGCGTTTGCATAAATTCGACATGTTTGGCAATTAAACCAAATACTTCTATTTCTTTTACATTGAATGCCTCATTGATATTACGTTCATTTGCTTTATATGCAATTTTTCCATCCTAATAATTGTTTAGAAGTTTAGAATGTATTGTATAATTTAGTTACCAATTAATTACCAATAATTTAACAGTCGAAGTATTGATCGGAGTAGCATTATATCTATCAGTAATCATAATTTCCCACGACTTTTCCGATATAAGAATGTCACCAGGTTTGGCAACAAGGCTCAATTTGTAAATATCTTCGAGTGGTTCCCCCCGAAATACCAACAATTTATTTTCTTTTCCATGACACGTTGCATAAATATTACCACATGCAATTGTTATTTTCATATCTAACTTTTGAGGAATATTCGTATTAAATCCACTAAGGCCAGTTCTGATAATGAATGCACATGAAACGACCACATGCAAAACTTCATACAACTGTGCATCAGGTGAAACCTCCCATATCATGAGGCATCTGTCACCGTAAATTTTGAGTACATCTCCTCCCCAGTAATAAACTGTTTCAATAATGGCGCTCAAATAACCATTTAATGTATACGTCAGCTTATATATTCCTCCTTCATGTAACATATTGTATTTTTCAATTATTCTATTCATTCCTGTTATCTGAATGTCCAGTAATACTCCAACAAATGATGCCAGATTAATTTGTTCCATGTTATGCATTAAAATATAGTTGGGACAAAATGTGAAAACGGTTTCCAGTTCTTTTCTATATTGACTCATCTGAATTCGCCTCTGGCGTAAATGTTCTTGATATGCAAATTGTTCTGCTTCTTTTGTGAAACGGATCCTCATTGTTAGAAATGTACAAATAAGTGGGTATATTATCAAAAAATATATAAAAATATATGATATATATTTGTAATGTACTTCAAAATATTATTATGATGACAATTCTACGCCGCCTATATATTGAGTTTTAAAAAAAAATTTCACAATCCTTTATATTTTAATGTGTTTTAATCAGAAGTGTCCTCCTTGGATCCATAGCCACCACCTCCGGGGGTATTTAGTGAAAATACATCCTGAATAAGAAATATATATATATATATTTTTATATAACGCATATAAAATATAAACACTCACTCCCGGATTCATATCGATAGTATTTTTTGGTCCCAAGTTAATTATCCTGCCTCCAACACGTTTTACTAGATTGAGACCACGTTCACCATGTTCACCACCATCCAAACCATAGGGAACAGTCACCCTACGTTCACTCAAAATTGATAATGTGATTGGTGCTCGGAAGCATATATCTCTGACAAGTCCATCCCCACCATTAAATTTTCCCTTTCCTCCACTGCCTGGTCGCAACATAAACTTTTCAATGTAAACAGGGTACCTACGTTCAATTATTTCAATGTCTGTAATACGCGTGTTGGTCATATGAGTATGAACTCCAGACATCCCATGCCAAGTAGGGCCTGCACCACTGCCACCGGCAACAGTTTCATAATTCCCAAACTTCTCGTTACCAAACGTTAAGTTGTTCATGCATCCTTGCGAAGCTGCGACAGCCCCAAATGCTTTGAAAATCACGTCTACTACACGCTGTGAGGTTTGTACGTTGCCGCCGACGACAGCTGCTCCTTCACTTGGGTCTAGCATTGATTGTTCGGGAATAATGACTTTAATAGGTGCCAAGCAGCCCTACATTTAGAAGATATAACAGAGCACATACAACAACTTAAAATTACCCTACCTGATTCAACGGAACGTCATGCCCAACCATACACCTCATGCAATAAATCAAAGCAGACAACGTAATAGCTTTGGGCGCATTGCAGTTTCCATGAACTTCAACCCCAGTACCGGTAAAATCGCAAACGGCACTTCCTTCTTCTACGTTCAATGTAATCTTCAAACAAATTGGTGACCCGTCATCCATCATATCTTGGGCCTCCAGCACATTCGTATTAAATTTCGCAATCGTTTGCTTTGCAACCGTTTTAAGCATATTTCTCACAGCTAATTCAGCATTAACTTGAATATGTTTCATATATGCTTGGACTACATCCAATCCATACACTTTAATAAGGTCACCAACCAACTGAATGCCTTTGTGGTTTGCTGCCACTTGTGCACGAACATCGCTCAAGTTATCTGCTAAGTTCCGGCCACCTGCTTTCTTCAATACATCAAGGAATGCTTCTTCCTGAAATTCTTTCTCTTTAACGAGTAAAAAACTCATAAAAGCTGCACCTTCGTCTGCTAACGATTTAGAATGTGGAGGCATTGAACCTGGTGTTATGCCACCAATATCTGCGTGATGCCCGCGGCTGGCGACAAAGAAGATTGGCTTGGATTCACCTCTGAAAGTAAAGATTTAGCAATACAGGTTTTTATTATTAGAATACTTCAATATCTACTCATGAAAAACGGGTGTTATAACTGTAAAATCTGGCAAATGGGCACCTCCAGCTTTGGGATGATTCGATAAAATCACATCTCCTTCCTTAATGTCCGCTCTTGTTCTTATTTGAAATTGAACGGCTTCTTGCATAGAGCCCAAATGAACAGGTATGTGAGGTGCATTAGATACTAAACCTCCATCATCACCAAACAAAGCACATGAAAAGTCCAAACGCTCTTTAATATTTGTTGATAACGAGGTCCGTTGTAATACTCTTCCCATTTGCTCTGCAATACTCATAAACCTATGGCCAAATATGCTGAGCTGAATATTATCTAATTCAGTGCCGATTTTCTTAAATCCATCTTCACCAATAGTAATTTTTATGTCACCCGTTCTTGTTATAGCCGCCGAGCACTGTGGTAAGACTATAATCGTGCTCAAATCATTCATAATAATAGCTGGACCAGATAGAATTTGACCCGCCTTCAAATCCTCCAAAATATAAACACTAGTATCCTGATGTCCTCCTTCAAAATAAACTTGGTGTACAAGTCTTGCTCTTGGAGCTTCCGTTGATTCCTCAATAGGTTGCTCTTGTGCCATTAAACTTTTACCAGCTCCCCTGACACGCACGTCATCGACTAAGACATCACGTTTCTCCAGTACGAAGCCAAATTCAGTTTGGTAACGTTTCATAAACGGTTCCATAAAATCACCAAATTTAGTACCTTTGCCTTCTTGATTTGCTCGAATCATTAATCCAAAGTCAGTGCCATCATATCGCAAATGCAAATAATACTCCAATTTGATTTGCTCATCCCTAAAACCTTGGTTTTTCAGTTCTTCGCGAGCATCTGCTGCCAATTTATCAAGACGTTCCTCCAAATAGGGAAAATCCTGCTCCTTGTATAATTTTGCACAAGGTTCTTGTTTCTCACTGACAACATCAGCCAAAGCTATGCCATAGGCTGAGAGAATGCCAGCGTACTTGTGAATTAGCACAGTTTTCATCCCTAGAGATTTGGCTATAGCGCAGGCATGTTGTCCTCCCGCTCCTCCAAAACAAGCCAATGCATGGCGAGAAGTGTCGTGTCCCTTGGCTTGTGTCAATTCGCGAATCGGTCTGCACATGGCTTCATTAGCCACAGTGACAAAACCTAAAGCTACTTCTTCAATACTTCGGTTAGAATTTTCGTCTGCATTTATTTTCGCCGTTAGTTTTTTAAACTTTGTTCTAGTTGCTTCGACATCAAGCGGTTGATTTTCTTTCTCGCCAAAAATTTTCGGAAAATAGTTAGGAAGCAATCTCCCCAAGATTAAATTAGCGTCAGTTATAGCCAAGGGCCCATTTTTACCATAACAAGCGGGTCCTGGATGAGCACCGGCTGATTCAGGTCCAACCACAAATAATCCAGACCTTTAAATATTGTCATAATTACCACTAAAAAAATGAATAAGTCGTCTTCTACCTAAAAAATAACATGGAACCTCCACCTGCTGCAACGGTATTAACATCTAGTTGTGGCGCCTGAACAGTAACACCTGCCGTAGTTGTTTCGAAGACTTGTTCATAGTAACCATCAAACCTGGAAACATCAGTGGAAGTACCGCCCATATCAAATCCAATAACTGGGAGATCGGTTTCCTTCTTCCATGTGGTCAAAGCGTACCCTACCACCCCCCCAGCCGGGCCAGATAAGATCGCTCTTGAACCATTAAAGCTCTTCATTCCAGTCAATCCGCCATCACTCTTCATAAACAAAACATTCGTCCCTTCAATTTCATTCTTAAACCCACCTATGAAACCTTTCAAATATTTCTTAATGTGTGGCGTTAAGTATGCGTCAGCACAAGCTGTAAATCCTCGTGGTACTAATCTGACCATGGGCATTGTCTCATGAGAAAGAGATACATGTTCAAATCCGACATCTCGTGCGATATCACCAATGCGCAATTCGTGATCTGAATAGGCATAACTATGCGCAAAAGCAACTGCAATACTTTTAATTCCCTTTTCGTGCAGTTTGCCCAAATCTTCTCGCACCTTCTCTACATCCACATCCTTCAACAGTACAAAAGATTCACCCGTATTACCCTTAACACGTTTACAATCTTTTATTAGGTCGCCAAGTTTACAGATGTCTGCGTGTTCCGGTATGATGCGACAGTCGACTTCAACGACGGCTTGGTAGAGCAATTCTGGTCGCTTAATTTCCTAGATCAAAATAAAAAAATGTACACCAAAATAATTACAATCTCATTTTACTCAAATACGTACTAAATCAAAAATATGTGGCCTCGCTTGATTCCCAATGAATAAAACATCTTTAAAATTCAAGTTGGTGACAAACGCCATGGACTCCCCTTTGCGTTCCAGAAGAGCATTGGTAGCCACAGTCGTTCCCATACGGACCCATTCAATTTTGGAATTATCAACAAGTCCATCGCTATCAAGAGCTTTGCCTGTCTCCTATAATGCAAAACATACAACATAGTTCAGTATATTCTTTTTAACAAAATCAAAACCACACGAATGTTGTGCATTCGCGGCTTCCGGCTCTGGTGTGAGTGACAAGTGCCCACAATGTCGCCCAGATCTCACGTCACTCTGATGCAACGAGACGGCGAGGCAATTGAGACCAAGTCTCGATGAATACTAAACTTAAAACTAGAAGACTACCATAGTTTCAAGCTATTTTCCCGCATGGAGCAGGCACACACCATCTTACGACTAAACAAACTTAAAACTAATCTAAGATAAAATATAACTAACGCCACACTCAGTTCTCGACATTTAGATTAATCCTTTGCTTTACTCAATTTTGTCTACATGTAAAAACTGGACTAATTCGTTAAGCGTATATGTGTCTGCCTCACAGTACGTTACATATGGGCGCCGGCTATAAGGTATAGAATATCCTCCGTTCCAAACGTTTGACGCTGCCGCAGCCTGACATTGCATTAGATAATTATCCTGGGATTCAGCTTCCACGCTCATCTTCTTCAAAAACTTGTATGCTTTGTGCTTGTGCCCAATCACTCTGAGCAACCATGCTTTCAGATAATAATACATTGGAAGATAAATCGAATACCGCTTGCAAGAGTCTCCGAAAATAACGACTAGTTTATTAATTCGCTTGGCTTCCACATCGGCGGTAAAGTTTTTCGTGTGATAACTATTCACATATTGGTGAATTTTACATTGTATTGTGAAGATAAGTTCAGCCACTACTACAGATGAAGTGAGTTCTTTCGAATTCCATACCCCGTCTCCTTTCCACTGCTCTGACTTATGAAATTGCCCCAATCTAAAGTAATGCAATTGTACCAACGTGAATAAGACTTCTAAGAGGCGTCGGCATTTTGACATTCCCTTCATTCGCTTCCAGTGAGCGGCAAAATCAATTATCGTATCAACATCTTCAATACAAAATCCAGTTATCAAGTACATAATAAATGCGACAATATAATATATTGGCAAAGATTGGACTGTTTCTCTTAGTCTATATTTGCATATGTTCATTATGTCACCAGCATCGCGAATTCTTCCGTTGAATATCAACAGGAGGGGCAAGTGAAAGAACATTTGAGAATCAAACATGAAGTAATCAAGTCGCGCACAGATATCTAGAAGACGATAACCCATACGGATTCCTTTCAAAATGTGTCCACAAACATAGTGCGACTCGAGTAAAGTTTCCATTAGACAAATCGTTGCAGGCATATTATTGACATCACTGCTGTTGTAGGTATTTGTGACTTCTTGGAATACGAACTTTTGTAGTTTTTCAAGCTTACCCCTTTTATCGATATATGAGCACACTTCTATTACGTTACAGTAAACATGGTGCAAGAGTGAAACGTTTGGGTTGATCGCTTGTAAACAATGCAAACTGTTCATTGCAGCAGCTTTTGCCAGCGACCACTTGCCTTCTAAAGTGAAAACTTTCGCGCAATGTGCTAAAGCATTACCACAGTCGAATCGTAATATTCTATTTGCATAAGA